>JAAAWM010012099.1:0-169380 GCA_036873465.1 Thinopyrum obtusiflorum
AAATGGCCGATAAATCAACCGCTATACCTGTCGGTATTTGTGAGGATGTGCCTATTGTGGTTGCAAACGTTACTATCTAAACGGACTTTGTTATTCTTGATATTCCCGAGGACGATAGTATGTCGATTATCCTTGGTAGACCCTTTTGAATACTGCAGGGGCTGTTATTGATTGCAACAAAGGCAATTTCACTTTCCATGTTAATGGTAATGAGCATACGGTACACTTTCCGAGGAAACAACCTCAAGTCCACAGTATCAATTCTATTGGAAAAATTCCATCAATTACTATTGGAGGTTTTGAATTTCCTCTTCCAACTGTCAAGAAGAAATATGATATTCTTATTATTGGGGATGTGCATATCCCCGTTGAGGTAACCTAGTGCTATTCGAAAATTCTCCGGTTTCATGCAAGTCGGAATGAGTTTGTTAACAAGACTTGATCAACCTTGTTAGTGGATTCCTTTTGATGAGCATGAGATGGATGAAGTTAGAAAGAACAACTCTCTGTACCCTCCTTTTACTTCCTGTTATTTAGATTAAATAAAGCAAAAATAGTATTTTCTGTCTGTTTTATGAAGGGGGGGGGGGGGGGGGGGGGGGGGGGGGGGGGGGGGGGGGGGGGGGGGGGGGGGGGGGGGGGGGGGGGGGGGGGGGGGGGGGGGGGGGGGGGGGGGGGGGGGGGGGGGGGGGGGGGGGGGGGGGGGGGGGGGGGGGGGGGGGGGGGGGGGGGGGGGGGGGGGGGGGGGGGGGGAATATGATTTTTTCTAGAATATTAGAGAATTATTGGCACTGCGAACACACCAGGGGGAGCCAGCACCTGGCCACGAGGGTGCAGGGCACGCCCACCCCCTGGGCGCGCCCCCTGCCTCGTGGGCCCCTCGTGGCCCCCTCCACTTACTCCAGCACCCACACACTCATTCCTGTTGTTGGTGCTCATACTTTTTCATTGTACTATCCATGCTAGTTTATTATTTTGTTTTAAGTCTTCTTCTCGTGTGTTTGAAAAACCTTAAGAAAAACCAAAAAAAATTAGTTGTAGCTTTTAGTTAGTTTACTTTCCATGCTTGTAGTAGTAATAATTAAAAGAAAACCCAAAAAGATTTCTCGTTCTTCTTTTGCTTGTTGGGAGCTTTCCCATGTAAATAGTTTTATTTCTTTTCTTTTCTTTGGGGGTCGAGAGGAGAAGACCATAATGAAAATGTTGAAGTGGCTCTTATATGCATTATTGTTGATTTAACAAAGAGCCCATATTACCTTGTCTTCTCCTTTGTATAAGATGCTTGCAGATTCCAGCTTAGTCCAATGCATGTGCACTATTATTATTATACACACCGTTCGGTCGTGCAAGTGAAAGGCAATAATGACGATATATGATGGACTGATTGAGATGAGAGAAGCTGGTATGAACTCGACCTCTCTTGTTTTTGTAAATATGATTAGTTCATCATTCCTGATTCAGCCTATTATGAATGAAACATGTTTGCAATGACAATTAGAGATTATAGTTGCTTATGCCATGCTTAATTAGCTAGGAGTTTATAATGGTTTACCTTGCGTGCCAACATGCTATTAAAATGGTTGTGATGTGGTATGATAGGGTGGTATCCTCCTTTGAATGATTCAAGAGGCTTGACTTGGCACATGTTCACGCATGTAGTTGAAACAAAATCAACATAGCCTCCACGATATTTATGTTCATGGTGGATTATATCCTACTCATGCTTGCACTCAATGTTTATTAATTTTAATGCATGTTCATGACTGTTGTCGCACTCTAGTTGGTCGCTTCCCAGTCTTTTTCTAGCCTTCACTTGTACTAAGCGGGAATACTGCTTGTGCATCCACTTCCATAAACCCCAAAGTTATTCCATATGAGTCCACCATACCATCCTATATGCGGTATCTACCTGCCGTTCCATGTAAATTTGTATGTGCCAAACTCTAAACCTTCAAATGAAATTCTGTTTTGTATGCTCGAATAGCTCATGTATCAACTAGGGCTGTCTGTATCTTCCATGCTAGGCGGGTTATTCTCAAGAGGAGTGGACTCCGCTCCTCACTCACGAGAAAATGGCTGGTCACCGGGATGCCCAGTCCCATGCTTAAATCAAAATAATTGCAAACAAACCTCCCCCAGGACTGTTGTTAGTTGGAGGCACCCATTGTTTCGGGCAAGCCATGGATTGATGCTTGTTGGTGGTGGGGGAGTATAAACTTTACCATTCTGTTTGGAACCGCCTATAATGTGTGTAGCATGGAAGATATCGAGATCTCTCGGTTGTTATGTTGACAATGAAAGTATGCCGCTCAAAATATTATTCATCTCTATTTCAAAATCGAGCTCTGGCACCTCTACAAATCCCTGCTTCCCTCTGCGAAGGGCCTATCTATTTACTTTTATGTTGAGTCGTCATCCTCTTATTAAAAAGCACCAGTTGGAGAGCACTGCTGTCATTTGCATGCATTACTGTTAGTTTACATTGAGTATGACTATGACTGGATCTCTTTTATCATGAATTACAATGTTTAGTCAGTCCTTGATCTTCAGGGGTGGTCTGCATTTATGTTTTACGGTCTCAGAAAGGGCTAGCGAGATACCATCTTGTTATATCATATTATGATTGCTTTGAGAAAGTGTTGTCATCCGAGATTATTATTATTGCTCGCTAGTTGATTATGCCATTGATATGAGTAAACATGAGACCTAAATGTTATTGTGAATATGGTTAGTTCATAATATTTGCTGAAAACTTGAATGTTGGCTTTACATATTTACAACAACAAGAGCAAACAGAGTTTGTAAAAGTCTTTCTTTATCACATTCAGTTTGTCAACTGAATTGCTTGAGGACAAGCAAAGGTTTAAGCTTGGGGGAGTTGATACGTCTCCATCGTATCTACTTTTCCAAACACTTTTGCCCTTGTTTTGGACTCTAACTTGCATGATTTGAATGGAACTAACCCGGACTGACGCTGTTTTCAGCAGAATTGCCATGGTGTTATTTTTGTGCAGAAATAAAAGTTCTCAGAATGACCTGAAACTTCACGGAGAATATTTTTGGAATATATAAAAAATAATGGCGAAAGAATCAAGACAAGGGGGCCCACACCCTGTCCACGAGGGTGGGGGCGCGCCTACCCCCCTTGGGCACGCCCCTGCCTCGTGGGCCCCCTGGTGCTCCATCGACCTCAACTCCAACTCTATATATTCACATTCAGGGAGAAAAAATCAGAGAGAAGGATTCATCGCATTTTACGATACGGAGTCACCGCCAAGCCCTAATCTCTCTCGGGAGGGCTGATCTGGAGTCCGTTCGGGGCTTCGGAGAGGGGAATCCGTCGCCGTCGTCATCATCAACCTTCCTCCATCACCAATTTCATGATGCTCACCGCCGTGCGTGAGTAAGTCCATCGTAGGCTTGCTGGACGGTGATGGGTTGGATGAGATTTACCATGTAATCGAGTTAGTTTTGTTAGGGTTTGATCCCTAGTATCCACTATGTTCTGAGATTGATGTTGCTATGACTTTGCTATGCTTAATGCTTGTCACTAGGGCCCGAGTGCCATGATTTCAGATCTGAACCTATTATGTTTTCATGAATATATGTGAGTTCTTGATCCTATCTTGCAAGTCAATAGTCACCTATTATGTGTTATGATCCGTTAACCCCGAAGTGACAATAATCGGGATACTTACCGGCGATGACCGTAGTTTGAGGAGTTCATGTATTCACTAAGTGTTAATGCTTTGGTCCGGTACTCTATTAAAAGGAGGCCTTAATATCCCTTAGTTTCCAATAGGACCCCGCTACCACGGGAGGGTAGGACAAAAGATGTCATGCAAGTTCTTTTCCATAAGCACGTATGACTATATTCGGAATACATGCCTACATTACATTGATGAATTGGAGCTAGTTCTGTGTCACCCTATGTTATAACTGTTGCATGAGGAATCGCATCCGGCATAATTATCCATCACCGATCCAATGCCTACGAGCTTTTCACATATTGTTCTTTGCTTAGTTACTTTATCGTTGCCACTGTTACAATTACTACAAAACTGCTACTGTTACTTTTGCTACCGTTACCGTTACTTCCATACTACTTTCCTGTAGATATTAAGTTATCCAGGTGTGGTTGAATTGACAACTCAACTGCTAATACTTGAGAATATTCTTTGGCTCCCCTTGTGTCGAATCAATAAATTTGGGTTGAATACTCTACCCTCAAAAACTGTTGCGATCCCCTATTCTTGTGGGTTATCAACGCTCACCGCCGACGTGACCCCGGCGACCAAAAGGTTCGACCATCGTGTCTAACACGCTCGCTGCCTCACGTAGTTGCTGTAGGTGCTTAGCGCACACCGCAACGTCCACCGCAGCCGCATCCCCACTCGCGCCCGAACACCGGCCGCCGCCCCGAGCTCGTTTCCGATGAGCTCTGGCCACCCTAGCCGGTGCTGCTTGCTGCGCTGGATGCGGGCGAGCTCCAGCTCCCCGTGGGCGCTCTCCGTCGCTCGTTTGGGTGCCGGGGGGGTGATCCCGAGCCCTTCGCCATGTCTGGTCGTCTCCGGCGGCTAAACGCCGGTGGTTTAGCCCCGGTTGACTAGTGATTCGACCCTCCTGGATCACTGACATGCGGGCCCCGCCAGGCTAACCAAGTTAGTTAGGGTTAATTTTAATTAGGTTAGTTAGTCCAGACACTGACACGCGGGACCCATCAGTCAGTTTGACCAGGGCTGACCCATTGACTCGCTGATGTCATCCTGACGTAGTGCTGACGCAGTAAATGATTTTCTGGACTAAGAATAATCCAGGAAATTTTAGAAAATGTTCAAAACTTCTAAAAATCATAGAAAATCAACCATAATCCAAATGAAATAATTTATATATGAAAAATGATCAGAAAAATCAAATCTATCCATCTATACCATTTTCATGCATGTTAGAACAACTTTTGGCTACTATTTAGGACAAATCAACTGAATGGCATTTAAATAACCACATGTGGAGTTTGAATTTGAACCCTTGGTTCAAATCAACTTCATTTAAATCGCGGCTAGATGCATTAGCTCAAATCAGAGCATGTTGCCATGTCATGATCATGCATCATATTGTTGCATTTCATTGAATGTGTTCTTTCTTGTTTGCCGGTGTTTGTCCCCTCTCGGTAGATGTTGTTCCGACGATGTGATCGATGACACTGATGAAGACACAATGCTATCTTCAGAAGTGCCAGGAAAGCAAACCCCCTTGTTCATTCCGATACAATCCCACTCTCTCGCCTCTGCTCTCTTTTACTGCATTAGTACAACCACGATTCAACTGTTACATGTTGCGGTAGTTGAACCCCTTTCCTCTGCATGACCTGTCTTTGCCACAGTAAATAGTTGAAATCCACTAGCATGAGTAGGAGTTGTTTGAGCCATGATGTGCCTACTCATTCATGCTTGTTTGTCATGCCTGCTATTGCTTAGAGTTGTGTCATGTCTGATTCATCAGGGATGAATTGGAATGTGGTCATCATGTTCTACTATTGAGAGCTAAGTGTGTGAACACGATTTGGTAAAGGTAGCGGTGAGAGGCCACGTAGGAGTACATGGTGGGTTGTCTCATTGAAACCGTCCTCAGGAAATTGAGTTCTGTGTTTGTGATCCAAGAACAGCTACTACCACATGTTGGGCCCGAAACCAATGGACCCTCTCGACTTATTAACCGCCCTTGTCCTCTGTCCAGGAGGTGCAAGTACTTTCTGGTGTTTGTAGTATGCTGGAGGCCATGCATAGTGCTGACCCTAGGGTTGGGCTGTGATGCGGTAGGCACGTGGCCCGGTGTACTGAGTCACCCGTTTGGTGCCTCAGGAACCCTGCACACATCGTTCGGGGCCGTAGTGGAAACCTCGGCCAGACTCCCTGCGGATGGAACCTGAATAGGCGATAAACCTGAACTAGGGACTTGTGTGGGTAGTTAGGTCATGGCCGACACCCTCGCTGGGCTTCCGCTTGAAGGTTGTCGAGTACATGTCGTGTAAATGGCGATAAGTGGTGAGAGCGTGTGTGAAGAAGTACACCCCTGCAGGGTTAACATGATCTATTCGAATAGTCGCGTCCGCGATAAAGGACTACTGGGCTGCTTGTGCAGTTCATAGACAAGTGAAAGTGGATACTCTAAAATGCGCATGATAAGCGTGAGTGCTATGGATGGCCTTCTCGTAGGGAGACGGGAGCAGATCCATAGTGGTGTATTGATATGGTGAATATGTGGACTCGTGTGCGCAACCTCAAAAGAGTTACTTGCAGTCGTAGTACAGGATAGCCACTGAGTCAAAGCTGGCTTGCTGCAGTTAAACCCCATCACCCCCTTTGTTGATACTGATGCATATGTAGCTAGTTCTGATGTAAGTCTTGTTGGGTACATTTGTGCTCACGTTTGCTTAATTTATGTTTTTGTAGAGAGACTTCAGTCTCACTTGTAGTTCCACGTGGACTTTGACATTTAGCTTGTTACCTCAGCTACGATCTTGTACCCTTGGGAGGGTCTTGTAGATAGTCAGGCTTCTCAGCCCTTTTCATTTGTAGTTGTCTATACCCAGACATGTTTATGCTTTCGTTGCTTGTATGCTCTGTATGTTGGGTCATGTGACCCATGATTGTAATTCTTACTATGTATGACTCTTCGGAGCCTTATGAATAAATACTTTCAGTCGTAGAGTTTTGTTGTGATGCCATGTTGTATTTGCACATATCGATCATATTGTGTGTATGATTTTGAAATTCTTGGTATGTGTGGGATCCGACAACCTAGTTGTTTATTCTTGGTAGCCTCTCTTATGGGGAAAGGTCTCCTAGTGCTTCCACTAAGCAATGGTAGCTTGCTACTGCTCCAGAACACATAGGCTGGCCGGCATGTGTCCTTCTTCGTTCCTGTGTCTGTCCCTTCGGGGAAATGTCACGCATTGTTCCTTTAAGTCCTTGTAGCTTGCTACGACTTGGGTTCATACATTGATGATCGACACATTCATTGCTGGGTCATGTATGCCTGTCACTGTAAGTTAGTGCCACCTTGGGTTTATGACTAGCCATGTCGCCCCGGGTTCTCTGTCATATGGATGCTAGTGACACTATCATATACGTGAGCCAAAAGGAGCAAACGTTCCCAGGCCAGGTAAGGTGGCACCCGTGGGAATACCGTGCGTGAGGCCGCAAAGTGATATGATGTGTTACATGCTAGATCGGTGCGACTTAGGATCGGGGTCCTGACAGCTTTGGTATCAGAGCCTGACTGCCTGTAGGATTACCAAGCCAAACTGGTCGAAGTCAAGTCTAGAAATGCTTTAGTTATATAAGGGAATTGATTGTGGAAGGGAACGTAAGGCTCTTTTTACTCCTTTACCTTATGCCCTTCTGATCAGAGTCAACCTCCTCTTTTCTACGGGGATTAAGAACTAGGCTTCTGGTCTATCTATCACGATCACGTGTTACTAACCCATAGACTTGTAGGAATGTTTGATTCAAGCCTCAGTTCAGTTCTTACTACCTCTGTGTGTTGACAGTTGCTCTCGGAACATTGATATTGTGATGTTGAGTGGTTATGCCACCATTTTGCAGGATGTCTCAAATATTTTTGAGCATTTACAGCCGTTATGCTCTCCGAGTCATCCCAGGTTTCTAAATAGTCTGATGCATTTGCAAATCCCTTCTTTCCGTTCTCGATGTTCCTTTGGGCCAGATTAACCACACTAATAGCCGAGTTGAGGTACTCCGTTGCCTCAGCATATATGTTGAAGCCATTATTATGACCCTAGGCATCTTAGAGAACCACTCAGTAATCTAGCAATGCTTTGTATCCCCAGTGTGATGATTCTGGCCATTATTCTCGAAAGCATCCCTTGATGCCATTTAGTTAGTAGGCATTCTATTTCTAGGTTCTTGAGCCCAAGATTCACTCTACTTACCTCGTGTTGGTAGTGTTTGCTAGTTCCTTTAGGATATTTGTAACCTTTGAAATAGTCCTCGAGGTCCGTGGTATATCCTTCTTCCAAATACCATGAACTACTTATGGCAGAAGTTCTTTTGAACCAAAAGATCACAACCCGAGTGCTCTTGATGAGTTCTCTATTATATTTGTGACTCTGCCAATCCTACCTTTCTGCATGGGTTATCTAGAAGAAATATGTTGAATTTGTTTGACATACTAATCCATGCATCCACAACACAGAAAAACTTATGTTCCTTTGAGTTGTCCCTCTTTAGTTGTATCCTGGCCTCCGTTTATCAATGATAGTCAGGAATAGGTGTGCCTTCGTGTTTATCGGTGCCTATTATTCTTGTGGTCTGTCAAGACATTCTGTCCCAGAATGACTAGGAGAAACAAACTCCAGCACCTCATCCATTTCTTGGATTGGGTCAAAGTAGTTGTATTGCGCAGATCAAAATGCCAATCCAGCTTTTGTTCTGTTCTACCTTGGGGTATTACCATCTTTATATCAAGAATGTCGTGGGAATTGCACAACCTCCTATGAACTCTTGATACAGTGATACTTCTCACCATCATGTTCATTCCTCGGTCTCCGTGTTATTGTAACCGGAATACCGACAAGTGAACTATCATGTGTGGAATCAATACTCCTAGCAACCCGTTGCTTGGTAGTTAATGGACAATAATCTCATTTCTAGCGTGTTGGTTATTAAATAACCATACTAGGATGCACTCTTCGATTGATCGTCCTAACTAGTCCTTATTTCTGGTGCACTCTTCGATCAATGAGTTAGGATTGTGTCAATCCCTTGCTCTTGTGATCATATCGTCTTGCCCTGAAAAGCAAGATTGTTCTTGAGTTTAATAATATATCGGTGGTTTGTGATTTTCTGAATATCTTCTCGGAAGTATCGCCAGGTTGTTCCCTGGCTGTTATGTTGAGCTCATGATCAAGTTGGTTTCTTGTAATCACCCCTTCTCCAAGAATTTGTGTTGGATACCGCCTGAGCTAGTTGGTTAAGCTAAACAACAACTTGGAGAGTTGGGAGATAAAAGCATGCCTAGCTTAGCTCATGTTAAAGGGATAGCCTTGTGTGTGTGTGTGTGTGTGTGTGTTGAAGAAAGATGATATCTTCATCAATTGATCTTCGTGTTCAGTTGTTGGACCTATTGTCTTATTCAATCTTTGATTTGAGTATGGGCTGTCATCAAATCAAATCAGAACCAATGATGTTCATAATGTTGTCTTACTCGTGGTTATTTCCTCGAGCATACACCGTTATATCCTATGGTCTGACCGATGCTATCACCTTGTTCATATAGTCGTGGAATTCCATCTTTTGGAAATCTTGATAAATTGTTGTTGAGCCCATCGACAACATCCTTATCTTCTCCATGATTTGTTGGACATTAAGTTAGTGTTGGAAACTTTGTAAGCATTGCCTTCGTGTTCTGTTCTTGAGGCATATGCTTGATGAAAGAAGTGAATTCCTCTAATTCATGTGCATTTGATGCAAGTTGCCGCCGTGAATTTGAGAAAGCTTCTTTTGCTTCCTCTGGAATCATCCCAAGTTAGTCACGCATGTGTGAAGTATTCTATGGTTTGATAGACTGATCATCTCCATTCCATATGTATTCCTAGCACACAAAGCCACTGATTGATTTGTTCATGGTAAAGAAGTCTAATTTAAGTGCACAAGACTTCGATATCCTCGATGATGGTTCCCCACCTGGACTCCGTAGTATTTCATTGTAAGACTACTATGTGGTCATGCTTGTCTTGGACAGCGTGTTCACCCCCCCCCCCCCCCCCCCCCCCCCCCCCCCCCCCCCCCCCCCCCCCCCCCCCCCCCCCCCCCCCCCCCCCCCCCCCCCCCCCCCCCCCCCCCCCCCCCCCCCCCCCCCCCCCCCCCCCCCCCCCCCCCCCCCCCCCCCCCCCCCCCCCCCCCCCCCCCCCCCCCCCCCCCCCCCCCCCCCCCCCCCCCCCCCCCCCCCCCCCCCCCCCCCCCCCCCCCCCCCCCCCCCCCCCCCCCCCCCCCCCCCCCCCCCCCCCCCCCCCCCCCCCCCCCCCCCCCCCCCCCCCCCCCCCCCCCCCCCCCCCCCCCCCCCCCCCCCCCCCCCCCCCCCCCCCCCCCCCCCCCCCCCCCCCCCCCCCCCCCCCCCCCCCCCCCCCCCCCCCCCCCCCCCCCCCCCCCCCCCCCCCCCCCCCCCCCCCCCCCCCCCCCCCCCCCCCCCCCCCCCCCCCCCCCCCCCCCCCCCCCCCCCCCCCCCCCCCCCCCCCCCCCCCCCCCCCCCCCCCCCCCCCCCCCCCCCCCCCCCCCCCCCCCCCCCCCCCCCCCCCCCCCCCCCCCCCCCCCCCCCCCCCCCCCCCCCCCCCCCCCCCCCCCCCCCCCCCCCCCCCCCCCCCCCCCCCCCCCCCCCCCCCCCCCCCCCCCCCCCCCCCCCCCCCCCCCCCCCCCCCCCCCCCCCCCCCCCCCCCCCCCCCCCCCCCCCCCCCCCCCCCCCCCCCCCCCCCCCCCCCCCCCCCCCCCCCCCCCCCCCCCCCCCCCCCCCCCCCCCCCCCCCCCCCCCCCCCCCCCCCCCCCCCCCCCCCCCCCCCCCCCCCCCCCCCCCCCCCCCCCCCCCCCCCCCCCCCCCCCCCCCCCCCCCCCCCCCCCCCCCCCCCCCCCCCCCCCCCCCCCCCCCCCCCCCCCCCCCCCCCCCCCCCCCCCCCCCCCCCCCCCCCCCCCCCCCCCCCCCCCCCCCCCCCCCCCCCCCCCCCCCCCCCCCCCCCCCCCCCCCCCCCCCCCCCCCCCCCCCCCCCCCCCCCCCCCCCCCCCCCCCCCCCCCCCCCCCCCCCCCCCCCCCCCCCCCCCCCCCCCCCCCTATTTCTATGAGTCACCTCCCCCAAGGTGTCCAGTTATGGAATCATGGCAATTATCTCCTCGCTACTTCGAAACCACGTACCATCCTACTCCAGCGTGGAATTGTTGCCTACCAAATTGAACCTTCTTCATATGTTTATTCCATCACCCTGATGTGTGTTTTGTGGCTCAACTCAAGAGATGTTACTATGCCTCATTCCATGAGTTGATCGTGAGTTGCTCGATCTTTGAGAAGATCGACTCTTTAGAGTTTCCCTTTCTTCTCATTGTCATGTTGGATGAACATCTCAAAGCAAGACATCAAGACCAATATGATGCAATGAATCAACGTTTTTACGAGGTGCAACCCAGATCGTGAAGATCATGTTAGTTTTGTGTCCCCTCTGTCTTCTTACCTCACGTCTTGAATCTCGGGACAAGATTCTTGTTTAGTGGGGGTGAGTTGTCACAGCCCTAGATCAGTCTTTGTTTGTATTTGCTTGATCATCATGTCATCATGTTTAAATTCAAATGAATTTGAATTGGGGATGTTCAAACCCTAGCATCAAATGGAATTCAAATATGTTCAACCTAAAAATATTTTCAATGAACTCAAAATGCCCTTTAAAAACGTTCATCATTTCTGGATTAAGGTGGAACTCTCTACCAAAAATGGTTTACATTTTTGCAGGACATATTTGGGCTTTGAATTAAATCAATAACTATTTGAGTTGGGGCTACAAAATTCTATAAATATTTATACAGCTCCAATATTTCTGAAAATTGTAGAGGGTCTCGGGAATAAGTCCATCTTGCAACCACTACTTTCCTCAGAATTTACCAAAATGATTTAGTGGTTAAACTAAATCGAAACAAAGGTAAAAAAAATAGAAAAACAGAAGAGAGAGAGAGAGAGAGGGAAAGGACCCCAGGTCCACTTACCTGGCTGGGTCGGCCCACCTGGCCTATGCCAGTCGTCACACACCTCTGCCAGTAGGCAGAGGAGGGACAGCGCACGGCGCGCGCGCGGGTGCCACGGCACCAGGCTGCCTCCCTGCATCGCCTGGCCACCGCGACGCCTCGCATCTTCTCCTCGGTGCCGCCTCGACCTCCTGGACACCACTCTCCCCTCCTCTGCTCTCTCCCTCATCCTCTCCCGCTATGGCCGACGCGCCCGTAAGTCACCGCCGCCGTAGTCGACGCCACCGCCTCTCCCTCGGCCCCTCGCCGTGCCTGCGAGCTCCGCCTCGACGTACTTGACCTCCTCGCTTCGCCACACGTAGCCGGACGCACTCCTCTGCCCTCACCGAGCTCGTCCACGACCTCCCGTCGCCGGAGATCCCCCTCGCCGCCCCACTCAATCCCGACCTCCTCCGAGCTCTCCGTCTGCCCTGAAGTGACCGTTGTGAGCTCCTGCCCCTTCTTCCCCTCTCCGTTCTCACCCTCACACGCCGTAGCCACCACGCCACTCGCACCCGTACGCGTCGCCGCCTACGCTCACCGCCGACGTGACCCCGGCGACCAAAAGGTCCGGTCGTCGTGTCTAACACGCTCGCCGCCTCGCGTAGTTGTTGTAGGTGCTAAGCGCGCACCGCCACGTCCACCGCATCCGCATCCCCGCTCGCGCCCGAACGCCGGCCGCCGCCCCGAGCTCCTTTTCGACGAGCTTCGGCCGCCCTAGCCGGTGCTGCTTGCTGCGCTGGATGCGGGCGAGCTCTAGCTCCCCGTGGGCGCTCTCCGCTGCTCGTTTGGGCGCCGGGGGAGCGATCCCGAGCCCTCCGCCGTGTCTGGTCATCACCGGCGGCTAAACGCTGGTGGTTTAGCCCCAGTTGACCAGGGATTTGACCCCCCTGAATCAATGACATGCGGGCCCCGCCCGGCTAACCAAGTTAGTTAAAGTTAATTTTAATTAGGTTAGTTAGTCCAGTCACTGACACGCGGGACCCACCGGTCAGTTTGACCTGGGCTGACCCCTTGACTCGCTGACGTCATCCTGTCATAGTGCTGACTGATGACCCACAAGTATAGGGGATCTATCGTAGTCCTTTCGATAAGTAAGAGTGTCGAACCCAACGAGGAGCAGAAGGAAATGATAAGCGGTTTTCAGCAAGGTATTCTCTGCAAGCACTAAAATTATCAGTAACATGTAGTTTTGTGATAAGGTAATTTATAACGGGTAACAAGTAATGAAAGTAAATAAGGTGCAGCAAGATGGCCCAATCCTTTTTGTAGCATAGGACAAGCCTGGACAAACTCTTATATGAAGGAAAACGCTCCCGAGGACACATGGGAATTATCGTCAAGCTAGTTTTCATCATGCTCATATGATCCGCGTTCGTTACTTTGATAATTTGGTATGTGGCTGGACCGGTGCTTGGGTGTTGTCCTTACTTGGATAAGCATCCCACTTATGACCCCTATTGCAAGCATCCGCAACTACAAAAGAAGTATTAAGGTAAACCTAACCATAGCATGAAACATATGGATCCAAATCAGCCCCTTACGAAGCAACTCATAAACTAGGGTTTAAGCTTATGTCACTCTAGCAACCCATCATCTAATTATTACTTCCCAATGCCTTCCTCTAGGCCCAAATAATGGTGAAGTGTCATGTAGTCGACGTTCACATAACACCACTAGAGGAGAGACAACACACATCTCATCAAAATATCGAACGAATGCCAAATTCACATGACTACTTATAGCAAGACTTCTCCCATGTCCTCAGGAACAAACGTAACTACTCACAAATCATATTCATGTTCATAATTAGAGGGGTATTAATATGCATAAAGGATCTGAACATATGATCTTCCACCAAATAAACCAACTAGCATCAACTACAAGGAGTAATCAACACTACTAGCAACCCACAGGTACCAATCTGAGGCTTTGGGACAAAGATTGGATAAAAGAGATGAACTAGGTTTTGAGAGGAGATGGTGCTGGTGAAGATGTTGATGGAGATTGACCCCTCCCAATGAGAGGATCATTGGTGATGACGATGGCGATGATTTCCCCCTCCCGAAGGGAAGTTTCCCCAGCAGAACAGCTCTGTCAGAGCCCTAGATTGGTTCCACCAAGGTTCCGCCTTGTGGCGGCGGATTTTCTTCCCGTATAGCAGAAGATGGCCACCGGAGGCCTGCCAGGGGGCCCACGAGGCAGGGGGCGCGCCCAGGGGGGTAGGGCGCGCCCCCCACCCTCATGGCCAGGGTGTGGGCCCCCTCTGGTGGATTCTTTCGCCAGTATTTTCTATTAATTCCAAAAATGACTTCTGTGAAGTTTCAGGACTTTTGGAGCTGTGCAGAATAGGTCTCTAATATTTGCTCCTTTTCCAGCCCAGAATTCCAGCTGCCGGCATTCTCCCTCTTCATGTAAACCTTGTAAAATAAGAGAGAATAGGCATAAGTATTGTGACATAACGTGTAATAACAGCCCATAATGCAGTAAATATAGATATAAAAGCATGATGCAAAATGGACGTATCAACTCCCCCAAGCTTAGACCTCGCTTGTCCTCAAGCGGAAGCCGATAACAATAAATATGTCCACATGTTTAGAGATAGAGGTGTCGATAAAATAAAATACGGACATGAGGGCATCATGATCATTCTTATAACAGCAACATATATGGATATTTTCATATGATTTCTTATGCTCAAGTAATAATCTATTCACAATGTCAAGTATGAATCAGAAACTTCATTGAGAACCAACAAACTATAATCTCAGTCATTGAAGCAATTGCAATTTATCATAACATCGGAAAGAGTCAATATAAGAGCTTTTTAGCAAGTCCACATACTCAACTATCAATTAGTCTTTCACAATTCCTAACACTCACGCAATACTTATGGGTATGGAGTTTTAATCGGACACAGAGAAAGATAGGGGCTTATAGTGTTGCCTCCCAACCTTTTACCTCAAGGGTAATGTCAACAATAATAATTCATGCTAACTTACATCCAATTGGATATATATATCAGGATCTTTCCAACACAAGGTGCTTGCCAAAGGATAAAATGCAAAAAGGAAAGGTGAAGATCACCATGACTCTTGTACAAGGTATAAGACAAAAGTAAAAGATAGGCCCTTTGCAGAGGGAAGCAGAGGTTGTCATGTGCTTTTAGGGTTGGATGCACGAAATCATAATGCGAAAGAACGTCACTTTATATTGCCACTTGTGATATGGCCCTTTATTATGCAGTCTGTCGCTTTTATTGCTTCCGTATCACAAGATCGTATAAAGCTTATTTTCTCCACACTAATAGATCATACATATTTAGAAAGCAATTCTTATTGCATGCAACATGACAACTTACTTGAAGGATCTTACTCAATCCATAGGTAGATACGGTGGACTCTCATGGCAAAACCGGGTTCAAGGATATTTGGAAGCACAAGTAGTATCTCTACTTGGTGCAAAGAATTTGGCAAGCATGAGGGGGGAAGGCAAGCTCAACATGTTGGATGATCCATGACAATATACTTTATTTCGGATATAAGAAAACATAACCCATTACGTTGTCTTCCTTGTCCAACATCCACTCTTTAGCATGTCATACTTTAATGAGTGCTCACAATCATAAAAGATGTCCAAGATAGTATATTTATATGTGAAAACCTCTCTTTCTTTATTACTTCCTATTAATTGCAATGATGACCAAAACTAGGTTTGTCAACTCTCAACAACTTTTATTCATCATACTCTTTAGATGTGAAGTCATTACTCTCTATAAGATCAATATGATCTCTTTATTTCTTTTTATTCTTTCTCTTTCTTTTATTCCCTCAAGATCAAAGCAAAGTAATCAAGCCCTTGACTCAACACTAATCTTTATTATATATATCTCATGGACTCGATTACATAGAAGGATCATAAAGCAAAACTCAAAACTAAATCATAGTAAAACTTTATTATACTAGATCAAGATATTACTAAAAGGATCGAACTAAGAAAAATGGTAAAGATAGGAGTGTGATGGTGATATGATACCGGGGCACCTCCCCCAAGCTTGGCAATTGCCAAGGGGAGTGCCCATACCCATGTGATTATGTCTCTTTTGCTGATGAAGGAGATGGAGGTGATGACGGATAGTCACACATTGAGAGTAGGAGGTCCTCCAATTTGCGGATAATGCCCTTGAGTGCGATGATATGCTCCTTCAACAAAATATTTTCACGTGTGAGATACTTGTTTTGTATACGAGCTAACTCAATCATCTTGAAAGCTTCGATCTCAGTTGGGGTAAGAAGATTGTGATCAAGTTGAAGGATGTCTTCTGCTGACGGAACTAGGTCATCCATGGCCTTCTTGATCCCATCATACTTGTTGATCTTCCCGAGTTCTTCTCTCTTCATCTCTATCTTCATTAGCCAAGTATCATTGTCACCATTGTTGGAGGAGGGGGACGACATGATGCCTGGCCTTGACAACCCTGGCAGAAAACAGCTCGAAACGAAAACAGAGGATATTTGTGTGGTACGGTGGTCAAAACTTTCGGGAGATTATATAATGAATTTTTATCGACCAAAGGAAGTATCGTGCAAGAAAACGGAGTCCGGAGAGCACACGAGGTGCCCACGAGGCAGGGGGGCGCGCCCTCCACCCTCGTGGAAGCCTTGTGTCTTTCCCGGACTACTTCTTATTTTCCTATTTTCTTAATTATTCCAAAACGGAGAAAAATTGCCATTAGAACTGTTTTTGAGTCGGTTTACTTACCGTTCCACATACCTATTCCTTTTCGGAGTATGAAACATTCTGGAAAGTGTCCCTTATGTATTCCTCCGGGGTTACGGTTTCAATAACATTGGTTTCAACATTTGTAGGATTACCTGAGATATAATGTTTGATTCTTTGACTGTTCACCACCTTCGGATTGGTGCCTTCGAAGTTGTTGATTTTTATGGCACCGGAACGATAGACCTCCTCAATAACGTAAAGACCTTCCCATTTAGAGAGAAGTTTTCCTGCAAAAAATCTTAAACGAGAGTTGAATAGCAACACATAATCACCTACAATAAACTCACGCTTTTGTATCCTTTTGTCATGCCATTTTTAACCTTCTCTTTAAACAGTTTGGCATTCTCATAGGCCTGGGTTCTCCATTCATCAAGTGAGCTAATGTCAAATAGCCTCTTCTCACTGGCAAGTTTGAAGTCATAATTGAGCTCTTTAATGGCCCAATATGCCTTATGTTCTAGTTCGAGAGGTAAGTGACATGCTTTTCCATAAACCATTTTATACGGAGACATACCCATAGGATTTTTGTATGCAGTTCTATAAGCCCATAATGCATCATCAAGTTTCTTGGACCAATTCTTTCTAGATCTATTAACAGTCTTTTGCAAAATTAATTTAAGCTCTCTGTTACTCAACTCTACGTGACCACTAGACTGCGGGTGATACGGAGATGCAATTCTATGATTAACATCATACTTAGCAAGCATTTTACGAAAGGCACCATGAATAAAATTTGAACCACCATCAGTCATTAAATATCTAGGGACTCCAAACCTCGAAAAAATAACTTCTTTAAGCATCTTAATAGAGGTGTTATGATCAGCACTACTAGTTGGAATAGCTTCTACCCACTTAGTAACGTAATCAACAACAACTAAAATATGTGTATACCCATTAGAGGAAGGAAACGGTCCCATATAATCAAAGCCCCAAACATCAAATGGTTCAATAACGAGTGAATAATTCATAGGAATTTCTTGACATCTACTAATACTACCAATTCTTTGACATTCATCACAAGACAAGACAAACTTACGGGCATCTTTGAAGAGAGTAGGCCAATAAAAACCCGATTGCAAT
This sequence comes from Thinopyrum obtusiflorum, assembly GCA_036873465.1. Classification (NCBI taxonomy): domain Eukaryota; kingdom Viridiplantae; phylum Streptophyta; class Magnoliopsida; order Poales; family Poaceae; genus Thinopyrum; species Thinopyrum obtusiflorum. The sequence continues at coordinate 17,643 of JAAAWM010012099.1, forward strand.
AACTTATGTGCAGTTCTATCTCCAGCGTGGTGTCCTCCATAAGCTTCGGAGTGACACTTGCATAGGATCTGTTCCTGTTCATGCTCAGGTATACAACGTCTAATAACACCATCTACTCCTTCTTTATAAAGGTGTGGGTCATCCCAGAAGTAATGTCTTAAATCATAGAAAAACTTTTTTCTTTTGCTGGTATGTGAAACTAGGTGGTATAAATTTAGCAAAATGTAATTAGCATAATCAGCATACCATGGAGCAGTACAAGAAGCATTTATGACAGCTAATTGTTCATCAGGAAATCTATCATCAATAGGTAGTGGGTCATCAAGAACATTCTCTAACCTAGACAAGTTGTCTGCAACGGGGTTCTCAGCTCCCTTTCTATCAATAATATGCAAATCAAATTCTTGTAGCAAGAGAACCCATCTAATAAGTCTAGGTTTAGCATCTTTCTTTTCCATAAGATATTTAATAGCAGCATGATCAGTGTGAACAGTCACTTTAGAATCAACAATATAAGGTCTGAACTTATCACAAGCAAAAACAACTGCTAAAAATTCCTTTTCAGTAGTAGCATAATTTTTCTGGGCACTGTCTAGAGTTTTACTAGCATATTGAATAACATTTAATTTCTTATCAAGTCTTTGCCCTAGAACAGCACCTATAGCATAATCACTAGCATCACACATAGAGGGTGCAGAATAAACCACAACAACTAGATTTACAACCACGGGATGCTGACGATATCTTCAGAGAACATTGCAACAGCAGCGAGGTTTCACAGCAACATATGGTAAGCCAGTGTGTTTTAGTACATGTGAAACATAATGCGTGTGGGCTGCTTTCTTGGCTTGTGCCCTCAACCTGTAATCCTACAGAATTACAAATAGTTCAGTTGTCTGCTTTGCTATATTGCTTGATTTGAGTGCTTGTTTTTTACCTGTTGGGCTATACCTGAGTTGGCCAATATGTCAGCAGTGCCTGCTATACTATCATAAAGAAAAGCATGCCTAGTTCATTTGAGTCCTTAACTTTTCCTCTGAACTTCATCACAAGACTGTCTTCGTAGTTTATATGAGGCCACACTATTAAGTGCTTTCTCAGATTATTTCAACTGCTTAGATGCCTTGGCAACTTAAATATAGCGGTGGTACACTCCCTTTCAACTGGGTATGTCAACTGGGTCCTATTTAATCCCGATTATAGTCCACTAGTGGTATGATAGTTCAAAAGAATTTTTGTTTTTTGAGGAAAATGAACTAGGGAGCTAGCAAAAACTAACTAGATGGGACTGGCGGATGTCGTTTATTTGCCACTTACATCCCTAGTTTCATCTTACCATTTTAATTTATTTTCGGTTGATGCTGCTTTGAACCATTTAAATATAGCTTGCCATGCTCGGCAATAATTTATGTCGTTTACCATGTAAGCTTACTACCTGGATCATGCAATAACTATCTCTTACTTATGTCCAGCGGAAACCTTTCAGGATGCCATTCACACTAGGACACAATGTACAACCCCAGAATCTATTTGTGGAAGTAGTGCGCCATTCATGTTACCAGATGGTAGCAGTTCAGAGGCAACACCACCAGAGAGTAGTCTGAGCACAGATATTTTAGTTCTTGAGGCTCTACTATAGGCAGAAAGAGATGGTGTGGCTCCCATGAATGAGGTAACCTTGATCTTGAGGCTGGAAATTATGCAATTAGCTGCACGCATTATGCAAGCAACCCATGAATTGGACGAAGTAAGAATGTTGCATTTGAAGACGGAGGAGGTCCTGCTATTTTTGCTATGTGAAGCCCAGGGTAATCCCAGTTCTTCTTTAGATACCAGTTGAAATTGTCATTAGATTATTGTGCTTGCATGTTGTGTCATATCTCTATATGGATTAAGTTGTAAGACCCCCTATGTTGTCCATGTGTTGTAATGATCTGAATTTTTTAGGCGAGGTAATCCTCGGTACTTGTATGATTGCATAAGGTGAACTATTTTTCATGTGAGCATATTGTATTGGATGAAATAACTATTTAACTCAAAGTGTATCCAACCTACTGAATTCGAAGATCACGGAATTTCTAAATCATAATCATATATAAAGGTGGAATAACTCTTTGTTGTGGTTTTGAAGAAATGAATAACAAAACGTAGATTTATCTGTGGATATTCATAATTGAATACAAATTGGATTTGAATTTAGTTGCCAGGGCCCAGGGAAAACATGAAAGCTAATTCTCCTAAGTTTTGAACGAAGCGGCTAAACACCCACTATCATTTGTGGGATGCCCTAAGCAAGTGTTTGTGAGATGGAAATTACTGTCTACCCCTGACACTTGACATCCTTATCGACCGGATTTACACCGCTGTCGATAGGGGTAGACTAGTAACTTCAATCAGACGTGACACGACCACCTCTGGGCCCATTCAAACATGGTGGGCGCCAAATGTGGGTGGCAAAACACATTTGATTCAAGCTCGTCTGAAAGACATGTGTCTCTCCCTCCATTTCCCTATTCATACACGGTGGGCAGCAAAACAAACTCTCCTTGTCCGAAATCGATGTAGGGAAATATTTTAAATAGGGGTAGATGTGTAACTTTCCTCAGACGTGACACAACCGCCCTACCTGTCAGTCCCGTTCATACACCATGGGCGCCAACCGTGGGCGGCAAAACACCCTCTCCTCACCCAAAATCGCTACCGGCAAATATTTGGGAGATGCGAGATTATCGTCCTATCCCCAACCGACGTGATGTCCGAAATTTTAAATGGGGGATAAGTTCGTAACTTCCCCACATTTCAGACAAGCACGTACCAAAGTTTAAGATCCCCCTCCCCCTCCATTTCCCCATTCATACACCGTCGGCGCCACAACAACCTCCCCACTATGGCCAGCCTCCTCCATCCGCCACCCCATCCTCCGCCTTGCCGGAGCCGCTACCCCTACCCCGTTGTCCACTGCAAGAGATGGACTTCTCTCATCCACGACGCCGGACCAGGATCCTTTCATCGCGTCCTCTTGATTCATCAGCACCGTCGTCCACCTTGCCGTTGCCGCTCCTATGACCGCCTCGTCCACGGCAACAGGATTTATCCCCTGACCCGGCCGTCTGCCGTCTAAAGTCTTCTTCCCCGCCACCGACAGCCATCAGACCCGCAGCACCCTCAACGTATCAGCAGGGGCCTATGGCATCGCAAGAGAGGTGGTACCCTTCCATATGTGCTTAAATTATTGATCTTACCCAGAAAATATATTGTAAACTATTTACTATACTTTTCTTGTCTGTACCAAATCGTAGTGGCTAGTTGAAAGCAAACATTGGTTGCTAAGTAGCTTTGTCCGGTTTGCACCTTCAGATCCGCCATGGCACGATCACTACAGTCGTAAAGCTTATGGTTTACCCCCTTTATATTCACTACCATCATCATAGGTGTTTCGTGTCGTGCTAGCACAGCTCCGCAAGACCTCAACCCATCAAGCGAAACAACAAGCCACTCATAATTCCAAAGCTTAGGTGTTGAAATACGAATCTAATATGATGCTCATATTACTAAAACAGAGAACGTTTAATTGGTCACCTTATGTTCCTATATTCATTTCGAAAAGCATGTGCGCCACCCACTGGTCCAGCTAGTTCCACTTTCCTAATTTTACTCTTGATGCTTAGGGTTTTCCCCTTTTATCTACTCTACTATGATTTGCGTAGGTGCTTTCTGTCGTACTAGCATTACTCCACCCTTCAAGCTAAACAACACAACACTCAAAATTCAAGAGCTTAGTTGTTCAAATATGATTGTGACTAGCAAGATGCCCATGCATTGCACAAAACATCAAGATGCATTTGTATGAGTAGTTTATCTTGTGGGAGAAAAGGATGAACGAGAGAATGCCTTATTTGCAAATGTTGAGAGGGGTGTGGGTATCTTTTTGCAAAATTGCCATAGTTTCCTTCCTATCTATCGGATATAAATTGGATGGCCTATATTGCAGGATGGGAGGCACACCATCATCACCAACTCAGTTTTTTATAAGAGTAGAGATATGATACTAATATTGGTTAACAGACACATTTAATTGGTTAGCTAAATGTCCCACTTGAGTTTCCAAATGCATGTCGCGACATATAGAGAGACAGCAGAATTGCATTTCTTTGTCACTTGTTGACTGTACTTTCTTGTTCATACCAAATCTTAGTTGTTATTTTAAAGCAAGCATCGGTTGCTAACTACTCTTTGCACGGTTTGCAGCTTCAGATCTACCATCCCACTGCCACGGTCGACACTATACTCATCATGCTTATGGTTTCCCCATTTTATGATGACCACGATTAGCCTACGTGGTTCGTGTTGTAATAGCACTGCTCCACCCATCGAGCTAAACAAGCTTAGTTGTACAAATTCAAATCTGATATTATGCTGATATTTGTAAAACTGAGAGATGTTTAATTGGTGAGCTAAATGTTCCTACTTTAGTTTCGAAATGCATGTGAGCCACATATGTAGAGACCAGAAGGAATAGTATTTCTCTGTGCGCTCTGGTTCATCATGGGTGGGCAACCGACATTGTATAGAAAGACTTGTAATATCTTCAATCTGCTTGCTCTTATGCTCTTCTTTAAGATGATCCTATTCTCTTCTTTAATAAATATGTTCCTTGTTGGGAAGACTAGCAGAGACATTTGCGGTCGACTGGTCAGGTCGAGTTGTTCTCCCTTAGTATATTTTGCATCTGTCAGGTCAGGTCGACTTGTTCTTCATTACTATATGTTCAAGCTGTCATCTGTGAAGTATCATCACTTTTGGAGCTCTCATATTTTGAGTAGTAGGCCACATTATATTAATGCACACACCAAATTACAACATGCATGGCATCTCTCAAAAGAATTGCAGAGATAGCACAAAGGGGTTTACAGGGAGGCAGTATTGGATTAGAATCACTGGGCGCACGAGAGGAATATTGCGGAACAATCCACTGGCTAACAAAATTGGCATGGTGGAGGATGGCCTATCTTATTCACCCATCAAGGTGCTTGCTCTAACTTGGCAAGGTTGTATTGGTCGCACATATTTTGCATCTGACCTCTTGCATTACTTCTACTTTGTTACACCATCTCCTTAGTTTAAGCATCATATATGAGTATATGCCATACCTATCCATTTTCTGTACCTATTCCATGTGTTGTCATACTATGTTTTTCCAGTCAAATGTTGTTCTTTCGTAATAGATGTCCAAAAGGAAGAGGGTGAGTGCAGATCCTCAAGGAGTACAAACTAGGTATTTGGAAAAGGTAGTGATACCTGTTAAATCAGATAGATCAGCAGCCACAGAAAACATAGGCCCAACTGTACCACACTTTACCCCTACGCCACTGGCCAAACCCTATTAGAACAGCTGAGAGCCCAGCGTGAGGTACTGTCTATGATATCAATTCAAAATTTGAACTCCTAAATTTCTGCATGTGCCTTACCTTCTCTCTTGTATGAAAACTAATTTCAGATGAATCTCCTTGCTCAAAGGATCATAGGATCTCACAACAATACTTGGCTCTGCATTCTCTTGTAAGTACCTCTTGCCCTTTGTCAGCATACTTACACTCATTGCTGTTTGATTATGTAGCATCACTATAAATGTTCGCTTCTTTATCCTCCCTTTGCTTGAAATTATAAGATCTATATTTACTCTTAGATAAATGTAGAATTAACACAATGGTTATGAAGTTTTGGATTGCTCATGTAAGTACCTGTTGTCATGTACTCCCTCTGTATAGAATTAATTGTAGATCAATTGGATGTATTTAGAAGTTAATAGTGCTAGATACATCCATTTGAGCGACAAGTAATAACAGGCGGTGGTGGTATTACTGTACTTGCATCGCGAGATAGTTGATTGTCTAGCATTACTCTGCATCTTATCTACCCTGCCCTCCACTTTCTCCAAATTATCATATCTACATTTACTCTTACCAAAATGTTGAATAAAGCCAATGCCACTGCCCACGTTGATGTCTGCACTCCTCTTGTCAGTACCTTTTGCCTTGTAACCCTGTACTTAATTAATTGCTATTTGATTATGTATCATCATTCTGTACCTGAGCTTCATTATCCTCTGTTTCTTCCAATATTATTTGATCTATATTTACTCTTTGCAAAAATGCAAAATAATGGCAACGCTTATAAAGAATTTTCTTTTGGGAATTTATTGAATTATCCTTCCATCAACATGGAGAAGAGCTTTGTCCAGCCCGTGTTAACATGTAATGTAAGTTCATCCTTCTCAAGCCTTCAAACTTTGTTCTAGTATAGATTTGGATAGGCATCATTTCCTCCATTGTTGTTTACTTTGCTGTTTACATCTGATTGGATGTTTGCAACAACTACTAGTTTTAAATTGTAGTTGTAAAAACATGTTCCTTATGCAGAACATATCCATTTATTTGCTTATATAATTGTGAAACCTATTACGTGTCTCCTTGTTTCTCTTTCAGAGTCGTATCTCTTATGCCAGGTAGAACTTTAGGGAAGATAGTGAGCCAAACCATATTGAGGACAGCGAGATGACCCCAAGGTCCTGTCTTGATGAAGGCAGTGAGTTGAAGCTACTCACCAGCAGGTGTGAGACAACCTCTGTGCAGTCGCTGCCTCAATCAGTTCGACTTCTTCAGTCTCAACTTAGAGCGGAAAGGCTTGCTTCAGCTCAGCTCTAATTTGAAGTCAAAGATGCAATGAAGATGTCAGAGGACTGCCTTGCGCACTATAGTGCCATACAGCTAGGGATGGAGCATGTATCGTTGACATAACTGAGGTCTCATTAGCTTATTCGGCTGCTTGCGAGGCCCATCCTGGCCAGGCCTAGTGCCTTCTGAAGTGCTCTTAGTTTTTTATATTCTTTTGTTGGCGCGTTTATATGCACTGGTGGCGACCTTTGATGCCCAGTGTATGTAATCAGCGGTCACGTTGCGCTTTATTATCACCGGTAGCGAACTTTGACTCCCAGTGGATGTAATATGCCGTAATTTCTTTATTGTATAGTCTAGGTTTATTCTTTGGTTGGTATGCTGTAATTTAGGCCAGAAGGTTCAGTTGATCTCAGTGTTGTCGTCTTCAGGCCGGCCCGTTACTCATATGGGCCAAAACGTGGGCCTATAATCATCTTGGGCCATTAGCAGGTCTGAACCTATAGTAGTTTCCCGCCTTTAACAGGCCAAGTAAAGTTCTAGCCAGCTGGGCCAGAGAATACCATGGGCTTTTAACAGGCTAAAACCTAGATTGGGCTAGCGCTGAGCCGAAAAATTCACGGGCCAATACAGGCCGAATCTGCCTATGGCCCATGTTTGGCCCAAATAGGACGAGCAATTAACAGGCCAAAATATATCTCGAGCCTATTTGGCCCAATAAAATAATGGGCTTTAAGCAGGCCGGTATCCACGCGGGCCATGGGCCCAAAAGTGTCACGGGCCATTATCAGATGGGCTGTAAGCAGGCCGGATTCAACGCTTGTTGTAATTAGGCCCAACTGTTACACGGGCCATTAACAGGCCGATAGGCCAGTTGGGCTAAAATTTATCCATGAAAACTATGGGCTGTTAAGAGGCCTAAAGTTACTTTGGACAAGAAATAGCCCAGTTTCTACATGGGCCGTTAAATGGCCTAAAGTTAAACCGGGCCGACAACGTCCCAGATGCACCACGGGCCGCTAACAGGCCGAAACTATTATCGGGCTGAACTCGTAAACGGGCATTTAATAGGCTGAAATACAAACATGTCTTCGAATGGGCCCAAAAGAATAGTGGCCTGTTAACAGGCCTGATCCGATATGGGCCATAATTTGGCCCAAAACACGACAGGCTATGAACGGGCCTGATCTAGTATGGGCCTCAATTTGACCCAAAACATGGTAGGCTGTTAACGGGCCAGCCCACGAGTGTCTAAAAAAACATGGTGGGCCTTTAGCTGGGCCGGCCTTTTTACCTAAAATGGGCCACTGTTGGGCTGTGCCACGTGTCGACATATCATAGGCGTCTTCCGTCCATTGTAGGAATGACATCTATCCCAACGATTAGCTGACACATGCATTATCCGGTGAATGAGAATTTTACACGTGGAAAATCCCCATTGGTCGGGGCTGTTAATGGGTTATCGGATCCAAACCGGAACCCAATAGCTTAACGGCGATCCGTTATGGTGGATGCCACGTGTCGGTCACCCTTTACGAAAGCACTTCCATGACGCGGCATTTGTCGTCATGGAAGTGGACACTTCCGTCATGATAATTTTGGTAATGTCACGGAACACTTCTATGACAGCACAGGTATGACTATCTTGATTCTGTCATAAAATCGTCATGGATGTACATGCATGACAGAAAACGTGACCTACTGTGACAAACACGTATCATCACGGAAGTATATTTTTTTTGTAGTGTCAGTGTCCTCCATGATAATAGGCGAGGAAGCTCGTGGCGGCGTCTCACTCTCCGCCATCTCGGGCGGCAGAGAATTCCCCTTCGATAATGGAGTTTGTGGGAGCTCGCGGGGAGGGCTAAAAAGCAAATAACAAAGTAACTTATATAATGAAAAAGGGAAGACCGAAGATAAACAGTGATTATTTGAATACTTACGATTCGGCCAGGGGCTTTGGCCTGGGAGGCTTTTTGCAGACTAGTTTGGACTCTGACTCCGAACTGTCCTGGAGGATCACTTTCCCTCTCTTGGGCGCCTCCCCCTCTGGGTCTTCAGAGTAAGCTCTCTTCTTCTTTCTCCCCTTACGAGGGGATTCTCTTTCCACCTCCTCCTCCTCTTCTTCCTTGTCTCCATCATGGGAAGAGAGAGCTTCAGTCTCTCTGGATATTGCATCCGAAGGACCTTTGTGGCGGGGGCCGCCCTTGGCCTCCTTGCCCTTCTTCTTCTTGGACTTCTTCTCCGGTGCCTGATACGGCGCTATGACCAGCATCTCCATTAGCTGGGGTGTGGCCGGGTTCTCCGGCAGCGGCGCCGGACAGTTGATCCGCTCCGCCTTTGCCGTCCAACCCTGTACGGAAAGCAGATAATATAATCTTTGTTATACTTGAAATACTGACCGAACACATCTTCAGAAAGGTTATGCTTACCGCTGAGGTCAGGTTCTCGCTGTCGAGTCGGATGTCCTCGGTCTTCATCGGCCAACTTTTTTGGGCCTTGAAGAGCTCCTTCCATATACCTTCGTGCGTGGTGCCGAAGAAGCGCTTCAAGGTCCGTGGTTCCTCTGGATTGAACTCCCACATGGGGGAGGCCCAGAGTTGGCAAGGAAGGACACGGCGGAAGAGCATCACTTGAATCACTTTTGTGAGACCAGTGTTTTTACCCAACATGATGGAGATATGCTTCTGTAGCATCACCGCCTCTGGTTGGGACCCCCAATCATGGCCCTTGGCGGTCCATGAGGTGAGTCTCGTGGGGGGTCCGGATCTAAAGTCAGGCGTGGCCGCCCACTTGGGTCGCGGGGCTCGGTGATGTAGAACCACTCTTGCTGCCACACCTTTACGGTCTCCATGAATGCCCCTTTGGGCCAGACGGCATTGGGGAGCTTGCTTACCATAGCCTCGCCGCAGTCCGCATGCTGACCATCGACCACCTTCAGCTTCAGATTGAAAACCTTGAGCCAGAGGCCGAAGTGTGGGGGGATGCAGAGAAGAGCCTCACACACGACGATGAACGCCGATATGTGGAGGAAGGAGTTTGGGGCTAGATTGTGGAAATCTAACCCATAGTAGAACATGAGACCTCGAACGAAGGGGTGGAGGGGAAACCCTAGACCCCGGAGGAAATGAGGGATGAATACGACCCTCTCACCAGGCTCCGGAGTAGGGATCACCTAATCTTTGTCAGGGAGCCTGCGCGCGATATCCGCGGACAGATAGCCCGCACTCCGGAGATCCGTGATGTCCTTCTCAATGACGGATGAGGCCTCCCACTTGCCCTTGGAGCCGGATCCGACCATTGCTGGGGAGGGTGGCAGCGGTGGGAAAGATTGAAGTTTTGGGCGCTAGAGCTTAGAGGTGGGAAGGAAGGAACTAGAAGAAGGCCTGGGGAAAAAAGAAGGGATCTTTATCCTCTTATAGACGGTAAAAATACCAAACGTCCCCCTCGGAAGCCATAAATCTCGCCTGTTCCCAACGAGATCGTGCATAAGGTGCGGTTGGGTTACCCAAACCACATTGATGTGAATCCTGTAATGGGCGGGCACGATCTCTGCTTTGACAAGACGTGCCAATGAGGGCTAGGCCTCAAAACACAAAGCAGGAAGCATGAAAACATTTCGAAATGTTAAAGAGTCAAGTGACGCTTCGTCGAAAAAGTTGTCAGTAAAAGACACTGTACCAATTTTGACTTATTGCCTTCGTGGCTAAGGGTTGTATTGGTAGTGCAGAGCCGGACACAGTTCCTCTATGCAGGGAGCTAACTCAAAATGTTCAGGAGAAGGAACCCGCCTTGCAATGTCGAAGATAATCCGCGTGCCGAACACATCATCATCGAAGACTGGTTCAGGGGCTACTGAGGGAGTCCTGGATTAAGGGGTCCTCGGGTGTCCAGTCTATTCGATATGGGCTGAACTGATGGGCAGTGAAATTAAAAACAGAAGACCATGGCCCATGTCTGGATTGGACTCCTATATGCTTGGATGGCAAGTTTTGTGTCCTAATATGTTATTTCCTTTCCCTGTAAACCGATTCTGTACAACCCTAGGCCCCTCCGGTGTATATATAAACCGGAGGGTTTAGTCCGTAGAGGCTATCAGAAAAATCATAGGCTAGACAGCTAGGGTTTATCCATTACGATCTCGAGGTAGATCAACTCTTGTAACCCCTATACTCATCGAATACAATCAAGCAGGATGTAGGGTTTTACCTCCTTTAAGAGGGCCTGAACCTGGGTAAACATCATGTCTCTACTGTCCCTTATTACCATCGATCCTCAGACACACATCTTGGGACCCCCTACCCGAGATCTGCAGGTTTTGACACCGGCACTCTGTGCTCTATACTGTACATGCGTCCAAGCACGGGAGAAAGAGGAGAGAGGTTGCACTTTTCTATACCTTCAATCAATCAATTAGGGAGCTTCGGTTCCATCGTTTTCGCTTTAGCAGCACCATCCACAATGGTTCCCATCGATGCCAAAAGCTATTTTCACATTTGGCTACACATTGTGGATGCCCTTAACCGTACCACTTGGTTTTGCTCCTGTGTGCTATCTATACAAATCTCGATTATATTGATCTAAAAAATTATAGTATCAAGATTAAAAAGGAGGTGATTTTGCCGCGTAGATGGCAGGGGAGGTTTCCTATTTTTAGAGGATGTTGGCCTGGTGGTTTGCTAACATGTAGTCCCATGTGTCAGTGCTTTACCAAGATGATCCGCGTCCCACAAGAGGCAGAACAAAGGCAGAAGCAACATGTGGTTGACTTGAAGAAGATGAGGGAGAAGCGGATTCAACAACGAGTGAAATGATGATTGCTTCATCCCTCCAACTTATTTTTTAGCATTATTACTTCGTCCCTCCAACTTAACTGCGGGAAAGGTGCAGCTTTGTGATTTGACGCCTCATTGCTCATTACTACGCCGGCGCCATGACTGGGGTACTTCACCCCTACTGCTCTGCACTATTATTTCGGTATGGCACGTGGACCCGGTTGCTTGATGTCCCACATGTCGGCAAAAGGGACTAGAACATTTATGAAAGTGAGCGCTCCACTCTTACAATGGAGGAGTACATGACACGGCGGCCCAGTGAACTGTTCCTTGTATTGTAGTACTACTATAGTTTTGCTGTTCGCACGATCCATCGATACAAACCCGATTAAACAGGCAAGGGCAGGATTTTTCCCGCGCGGTAGATGATACTAGCCACACATTTCAAAGGCAATTTTAATGTATGCAAACCAAATAATTAAGTAACAATATGAGATCTAGTAAAACTAAAAACACATAAGATTTATTGTGTTAGAGTGTAGTAGTAGTGCTGTATTGCATAGTTCTTAGATGTAACATGCGAGAACGTGTAGAGATGTATTTTTGGAGGGCCTACAGAGAGAAATTGGGCATACAGTGGATTCAAATATTTGTATTCGTCTTCATAGAATTTGTAACTCATATCTATAGTTTGTACAGTAGACGTGAATGCTTGTTCGCTCTTACAAAACCAGTAGAACAATGATGGGGTGGCGTGCGCCAATTTAGGCACTGGCACGTTGGCCTACTCGGCTCCACAGAGAGAGCGAGAGAAGAGATAAATACACGGGCAGTCAGTGTATTTCAAACGAAAAGCGTAATATGGTCACCGGACTTTAGAATACGCTCATTACGGTCACTATATACTTTTTGCGGTGATTATACGGTCACTTGCTCACCGTTCAGCATCAGATTGCACTCTGTTGACCGGCCAAATAGTCTGTGTGGCACTATGTTGACTAGTTAAATTGACCATGTTCCTTGTGGGTCCCACCTATCAGTTCGCATAGGAAAAAGGTTAGATAAACACAAATTTACGCAGGCGCGACAAGACTCCAACCCGTGCGCGATAACCACCTGGTTGTGTATGTGTCTGTCAGGGCTTGATGTGTGTGTATGCACGTGTAGGTTGAGCACTTGAGCGTGAGAGTGTGTGTTTGTCGTGTGGTGTGTGCATGCATGCATGCATGTGTGCGTGTGAGTGTTGTGTGCGTGCGAGTGTTGTGTGTGTGTGTGGTTGTGAGTGTACATGTGAGTGTTGCGTGCGTGGCTGTGTGTGTTCATGTGAGTGTTGCATGCATGCAGTTTGTGTGCATGCGTGCATGTGTGTATAATCACCACACCAGCTCATGTGTGTTAAAACAGACGGCTCAGCATACCAATACAAGGTCACCTTGTCCGCTGTGCCTGCGGTCATGAGTTCGAACCACCGTCCAATATTTTTTATCGTTTGTTTTCATTCTTATACACGCCGACAGGTGGGCCCAATGGTAGTGAGATAATGTGATGCAACACTAGAGGTGGCACGTGGAGCGTTTAACTGGTCAACTAGTCATGTCTTGAGCAAATACAGAGTTGTACGGTGAGCCTGTGACTGTATAATAACCACAAAACATAAATGGTGACCGTAATGAGTGGATTTTGAAGTCCAATGTATGTATCATGCTTTCACTTCAAATACAATGATCATCACTGTATATATCACATGAGAAAGATGAAACATGCGCGAATGTGCTGGGGGCGTACTTTTAGAGGACCTGGAGATAGTTTGTGTGTGTACGTGAAAGCGGCGTAGAGGGGGTGTATGCGATGGAGAGAGAGATGCTCTTCGTTTCTCTTTATTATGACTAACTTTATGTATAGTATAAAAATATAAAAATTCACAGTGCAGAATAAATATCATCGTGGGCACCATGCAATGCAAATTAATGTTCATACTCCTCCATATAACTTTGTAATGTTGTATATATGTAGAAATTCTAAAATAATTTTTGGCCACACTTTGTGTGGTTTTATTCAAAAGGAATGTTGTATGCAAAATAAACGTGAAGAGAGGGCTTTTTAGATCAATGGGGTACGTGATGTAACATGTGTGAATGTGTAGTTGATGTATTTGGCAGGGCCTAGAGAGGTATGTGTGTGTATCGTATTCGAGAGAGGCATGGATAGAGGGGCCAGCCGGGGGGGACGTGGGAGAGATAGCATGAGAAATGAGACAGGTCTAGAGAAAGACGAATATGATGTCACGGCGAGACATGCCCTTGAGTGTGTATATTCAAGGGGGGAGGGGATAGAGGCATGAGGAGAAAATATTTTGTGTGGTGTCTGTGTTGGTATGTGTGGGTGTGAGAAGATAACGAGAGCTGGGGGCAGAGGGTGTGTCACCGCGTGAGGTCCGGTGGGCCGAGGTGAGGCCCTTGGTTCGGTTCCGTCCTGCACCACATTGGTCGGCCCGTGACGCATTTAGGGAGACCCATGGAGGACTAGTCGTACAAGACAAAGATAGCAGAATCATCAAGGACTCTGTGTCCACTGACAAAGCCGGCTAGGATTTGTAACCCTGGTCCTCGGACTAAGGTAACCCCTTATCTCTGATATTACTATTCATCCAACCTAACTTTAAGGGGCATCCTACAGAATGCTCTGCTAGAATAATACTCGTGAATTAGGAAGAGAGGTGGAGACAATGCGTGAGAGACAGGCCTAAACATAATGTGCGTCCGGGAGACATGTAGGCAGGTCTACGTATATAGAAAGGGTCGATGGGGATTGTGCGTGTGTATGCTTGTGAGAGGAAGAGTGCTTGTGATAAAGGTTAGTGAAAACAGCCGTAAATGGTTACGAGAGGGAGGGAGGGTTATACGAGTGCATGTCTGCGAGAAAGACACCTCGGGAGAGAGTGTGTGAGCATGTGTGAGAGACCACCGATGGAGAGTGAAACTACATGTAAAAGACTGATGTACACATCGATTAAAAATATAAACTGTATCCAGATATTAGGATGGGATCATGATATTTGCAATTCGCATAAGGAACGGTCATTGATCCATCAGACATCTATATTCTATCGAATTTGAGCATGTCTATGTTATTATTCGACATAATTGATCCACATAGTTAGTATTTTGAACTCCAGGCAATGCATCGCTTTAGCAATCAAATATAAACGTGAGTATAGTTCATGTTGTGTGTGTAAAGCACATTATACATATAAAAGTAACACAATGAACATTATAAATAGCTAGATATGAACTAGCATAAATTTGAATTCAACTTAAGGTGGTTAAAAAATTCAAATTCAACATGAAGTCCATTCAATTATTTGAATTCGATATCATGGCATTTGTAAATCATAACTAAATTATGGGGGCACCAATCTTTGCTCTGCTTTTGTACATAATAGCATATCTAGTCACGCAAAATATATATTCAAATTTACCTCATCCATTCCAAAATAATCGTAGTTATAGGATTTTCAAGTGTCAGAATTTCAAAAAGAAGAGCATAATTTAATGAGGTTTTCAAACATACAAGGTCAAATTTAACGTTGTCTATTTAGGTCAATCCTCAAAGTTCAAGAGTACTCTAAACGTGAATGCTTCTGTTTCAAAATTTTGAACGAAGCGCCAAAAGAGACTATACTCGCCCAAAACCGCGTGAGACCAATGTTTGGTAGAAGGAAATTACTTTTCTAACTCCGACCCATGAAACTTACCGGCCCGACGTCCAAAGGTCTAAACCAGGGTAGGTTTGTAGCTTCATCTAGATGCCACGCAACCGCCTCCAAAAAACCTTCATACACAATGGCCACCTAAGCACAAATGCGCGCGGCTGAAATCGCTCTCGCCCACTATTTGGGACACCTAGGATTACCATCCTACCCCCAACCCGCAGTAGGTCTGAAATTTAAGAGAGGGGCACAGCTTGTACTTTACCCAAACTTCAAACAAGCGCGTCCCATTTGTTCAAAAAAACAAAAACAAGTGCATACCAGACCGAAACATGGTTCTCCCTTAGCTCCCCCCGCCCCTCGCCCCCTCCCCCCCCCCCCGGTCCGATTCCGCATTCGTACTGCGTGGGCGCCAAAATTACCTCTCCACCAGCCGCGAAACCCCGGCGTCCTCCGTCCACCACCACATCCCACCCATCAACCGCCGCCCTCCTCCATCACGCTGGTGCCGATACCCCGACGTCATCGTCCACCACAACCGCAACCGCAACGCCCTGCACGGCTAGTAGTGGAAGCCGAGGCCGAGCTGCCTACAGGAGGGTGACGTGCGCCATACCTGAGCCAGTTCAACCACACCGTCCTGCGCCTCACCTCTGCCGGTCCAACTTCGCCATCGTCCACCGCACCGGAGCTGTTCCCGCTACGCCGTCCTTCACCGCCTTGGATCTGCTTCCCCTCCGCCGACAGACGGTCAACGCAACACAGTCACCAATTTGGCCATGGGTTCGTCCAAGGCTCCACCCTCCTCCAAAACATCGGTTCCCCCGGTAAAAATAAGAAAATCGACGCGACATCAGGAGGACACAGCACTGGCAATCGGAAATGGTACTCCTCTTCCCTTATTCGTGCAAATCTTACGTGTCTGCTTGGACGGTGTTCATCCCATAGAAGACACTAGTTGATTGCTTCTTCCTGATACTAGATGTTCCTAGTAACTCACGATGCACAAGGTTTCTCCTCATATACTATTTCACCTTAGCTAGAGGTCCGTCGCCCCCCTGGATTTCAATTCCTAGTCAGTTGATTCGCAATTAAAGGAAGCATTCCCCGGTGTAACAAGCGCTAGTCCGCCTATTACGCCTGGGAAGCAGCGCCTCGATGTTTATCTTAGGGGTGTGTGGGGCCTAGGAGCTGCTGGCGCCCCATCTGGAGGTCGGCCGGGATTAAAGGGATGGCCGGGGGCGCTGCCAAGCACGGCGGTCGTGTGAGGTCGAGGGGAGGGCGGGGCGGCAGAGGCTGGGGTCTGGGCCGGTGGTCGCTGGCAGTTCAAGAAAGATCGTCAACAGTGACTGGTGGAAGGTAGACGAAGGCCATCTGCCTGTTTCTTATAGATTGGACGGTTCATAAAAAAATCAAATGACCTATTTATTTTCAATGGACTGTTATTTTGATAGGAGTACATGTGGTGGTGTGCTGGAGGAGTACCTGCATTTCCCAGCCATCCCTGTGCTCATATATTACAAAATCGTATGGAGTAGAATCTAATTTTGTTTGCCATGCAATATTGTAGAGCTATCATATGTCTCCCGTCATTTATTTTTCAGCCACCTGCTATCTGCTACTTTTACAGTGCACTAGTTCTGCACACACTTCACCCATACTCTCACTATTGTGTTTTTATGCATGGGTATTTCAGACTCTGCCTTAACGGAAGCATGAAATAAAAGAGAGAAGTTGCTCCTGCTTTCTTCGCGGGCAGGCAAGACACATGTCAGCGCTTTAAAGGTTGCATGTTCAACAGAAGAAGACGGTAAACATAGCTCTGGAGTTGATGATCTCGCTCGCCATGAACCACCATCCCGGGTGCTTGCCTTAACTTCGCGGTGTCATATGTGGTTGCATGTTGCATATGGTGTCTAGCTTGTATTCGAAAGGCCAAAGTCGGTCTTTATTAAGATAAGGAATGATATTTTTTACGTCAACCACCATCCCGGGAGCACCAGAAGACAAATAGCTAGTGAGGGCACTGGCCGAGCCAGTGACAAGCCCAGCACAAACATGCATCACCTGGAAGCCAACTAAAAAGCCACGATGGTGGCGAAGCAGCCCGCCTCCCACCAGGCTCTCAGGTCCTCGATGATCATGCTCACCACTCCAGCCGGATGTCCATCTTGTATTGCTTCCAATTTGGTTAAATTGCATCTGCTTAGCTTACACATTATACCTTTGAATATGACATGCCTTCCTGTTTTTGGTACAAACTAGGACATCTATCTATTAACCATGTTCTTACATCAAACTAATGTTCTTGTGTATCCCTCATCAATCACTTATGATGAGACAGTCAGGCTCGTGGACTGCTGTAAGAAAAGATCCTCTTTTAAAGAATGCAGTGTCAGCCTCCCCGCATCATTCTCAAGAAACAGCAATGCTATATAAAGATAGTGAATGTAGCTTTGTAGTTGATGACCGCATTTCCCCTACACCAGCATCGCAGGTGCTTGCTCTAACTTGGCAGCGTGATATGTGGTTGCATGTTGCATATGGTGTCTAGATTGTAATTCTTCCAATCTGGTTAAATTGCATGTGCTATTCTGCTTAGTTTATACATTATACCTGTTAATGTGACATGCCTTCCTGTTTTTAGTACATAGTACATTTGTCTATTAAGCATGTCCTTACATAAAACTATTGTTTTTTTTGTATCCCGCATCAATCAATATGACGAGACACCTTTAGTATATGAAGTGTGATATTAGTTGCATCTTTCATATGATTTATAGCATGCGCTGCTTCTAATTTGTTGAAACGCCATTTATGATGGGACGCTTTTAACTTGGCAGTCATATTGGTTGCATATTTCATGTGGTGTCTAGCTTGCATTGCTTCTTATTTGTTGAAATGGCTTCTGCTTAGTTTACACAAACAGTTGTGAATATGCCATACCGTCCTGTTTTTTGTACATATTCCATCCTGGTATCATGTGTTTGCCTTACATCAAAGTAGTGATTGCCAATATCATGCACGAATGAGTTCTGAAGAGTGAATTTTATTGCTTTTTCTTGTCGGTTTTACTTGACAATTCGAAATCAATAAAGTGGAAGGAAATGAGAAAGGTAGTGTATAAAGGTGCTCCTTCCAAACGGAGGGCCTCTACAGATTGTAATCCACCACCCCCCAAAAAAAAAGATTTGCAAGACAACACATGCATAGACACTCAACGTAGATGTGTTGATGATGAGCATGTCTCCCCTAGTGCACCATCACAGGTGCTCCCTCTAACTTAGCACTGTTATATGTGGTTGCATGTTATGTATGATGTCTAGCTTATATTGCTTCTAATTTTGTTGAATTCCATCTGCTTACTTTACACATTATATTTGTGAATAAGACAAGTGTTCCTGTTTCTAGAACATACAATATCTGTCTATCGCACCATGTTCTTACATAAAAGTACTACTGTTTTGTAACCTGCAACAATCACTAATCATATGACACGTTTGACTTGGGAGTGTGATATTGGTTACATCTCGCATTCTTTTCTAGCTTGTACTACTTCTAATTTGTTGAAATGGCACTTATGATAAGACAGTTTTAACTTGGTAGAGTGATATTCGTTGCATCTTTCATATGGTGTCTAGCTTTCATTGCTTCTAATTTGCTGAAATGCCTTCTGCTTAGTTTACACATCATAGCTGTGAATATGCAATTCTGTCCTTTTTTCTTACACATTCAATCGTCCTATCATCGATCGCCTTACATTAAAGTAGTGCTCGTCAGCATCCTGCATCAATGAGTTCTGAAAAGCGAATTTTTATTCATTTTTCTTGTGGGTTTGACTTGACAAGGCAATACAATTAAGAAAAAGGAAGGAAAAAAATAAGGCAAGGACGAATGGCGGTCTTCCGGCGAAACCGGCATCCCAAGTGCTTTCTCTAGCTTGGCAGTGTGATTTTGTCTTGCATGTTGCATACAGTGTCTCAGTTGTATTGCTTGTAATTGATTATATTACTTCTGCTTAGTTTACACACATCGTTGTGAATATGCCGTGCCGTCATGTTTTTCGTACATATTCCATCCTCGTATCATGTGCTTGCCTTACATCAAGGTCGTGATTGTCAGTATCATGCATGGATGAGTTCTAAAGAGTGAATTTTATTGCTTTTTCTTGTCAGTTTTACTTGACAATGCAAAATTAATAAAGCCAAAGGAAATTAGCAAGGCAGTGGATAAAGGTGCTTCTTCAAAACGGAGGGCCTCTCCACATTCTACTCAGACATCCCCTCACCAAGATTTCGAAGACAACACATGCATAGACACTCAAAGTAGTTGTGTTGATGATGTGCACATCCAACCTTGTCCACCATCACAGGTGCTCCCTCTAACATGGCACTGTTATATGTGGTTGCATGTTATGTATGATGTCTAGCTTGTATTGCTTCTAATTTTGTTGAATTACATCTGGTTACTTTGCAAATTATACTTGTGAATAAGACATGTGTTCCTGTTTCTAGAACATACAATATCTGTCTATCACACCATGTTCTTACATCAAAGTACTACTCACCGGTACAGCGAGGTGCTAAACGGTTTTTAACCCCTTTCCGTGATGGCATTCGGAACAGTCACCTAGTGAGTGACTGTGATATGGGGAGTCCTACCCACATGACCCAGAAACCGTCGGGGATATGACCTCTTGGCACACACGCTCAGCAAAATGAGGTCGTGTGCGACCGACGAGTGACCAAATATGGTTATACGTATAGTAGTTCTAAAAAAATACAATTATATAGGTGAAATCATTTTCGGTCCTAAGTACATCCCACACAGTCAGTCCCCGCTAAACGTTTCCGTTCGTATATACATCCCACACAGTCACTCCAAGGAAAACGTTTGCGCAAGGTGGCGTAACACAAACAGTTCTCAAGGGAATGTCGTGTGTGATTATTCATTGATCCAACATGGTTTATTCCTAGAAACTGTGTGTGTTGCCTGAGGTCATTGCCCATGGTGTTTTCTCAATAACCGTTTGCAATAGGAAAACCCAATTAGCAGGCTAATTGGCCAATTAGCAGGCTAATTGACCTATTATTAATAATCCATTTATTAATTTAATTGACAATCATATTAAGCACATAATATATTTCATTGCCATATTAAGGAAGCAGGATTTCATAATTGACATACATCCGAGTACAACATGATATAGCTTCAGCACTCAGCTACCCCATTACACAACTGCACCAGCACCAAGTTTCACATGCAACATCTAGAACCTTTTGAAATTAGCATCATAGATGGTACATAGACAGATGTATCTCATCTGGAAAACTACTGAAGCGGAAGGCAAATATTGAGCCTTCATTCATGTTGAAGGTCTTTCCAACTTTAGGCCAGTGCCTGTGGATGATTGATCGTCCATCCTTCATCCTTTTCAGGAACACTTTAATATTGAACCATGGGTGTTGTATGAAAACTTTCCTCGCCTCCTGACCATAGAGGTGGTTTGAGAGGTAATCATTAGTGAACTGCTTTGGAAAGGCCTGAAAACAAGGATGTGCATAAATTTCTTCTCTATATTGGAAATGGGGCAAAGGAATAAAAAAAGGCAAGGTATAATAGTTAGTACCATCTTGTAGTGAGCTGATGTCTTCTTCATTGTGCAGACAAAGATTTTGTTGTTTTTTCCCGCTAATTTCTTTATCCTAACAATCTTTTTGAGTTTCTTGACTTGATTGATATTCATGGACAACTCATTTCCCCATATGCAAAAAGGGTCGAACAGTGGGTCAAAACATCTGGCAGCAGGACCTACATGTGCAAGACCAAATTGTTAAAAAACTAAATATTAGAATGGTTCCTGCAATTGCACAATAATGTGCTATTAGACAACGGACCATGCATGTGCTAACTTCGATTGTAAACCTCAGTGCTTCCCATTGTTTCCCTGCAACACATATAAGGTAGTTAGTCATCAGGTTAAGTAAGGGTTCGCATGCTATTAGTAAAATATGTTGAAGAAAAATAAGCACATTGCAGATTCATTAGATTAATGCAACTCCATCGTATCTACTTTTCCAAACACTTTTGCCCTTGTTTTGGACTCTAACTTGCATGATTTGAATGGAACTAACCTAGACTGACGCTGTTTTCAATAGAATTGCCATGGTGTTATTTTTGTGCAGAAATAAAAGTTCTCGGAATGACCTAAAACTTCACGGAGAATATTTTTGGAATATATAAAAAATACTGGCGAATGAATCAAGACCAGGGGGCCCACACCCTGTCCACGAGGGTGGGGGGCGCGCCTGCCCCCCTGGGCGTGCCCCCTGTCTCGTGGGCCCCCTGAGGCTCCACCGACCTCAACTCCAACTCCATATATTCATGTTCGGGGAGAAAAAAATAAGAGAGAAGGATTCATCGCGTTTTACAATACGGAGCCACCGCCAAGCCCTAATCTCTCTCGGGAGGGCTGATCTGGAGTCCGTTCGGGGCTCCCGAGAGGGGAATCCGTCGCCGTCATCATCATCAACCTTCCTCCATCACCAGTTTCATGATGCTCACGGCCGTGCGTGAGTAATTCCATTGTTGGCTTGCTGGACAGTGATGGGTTGGATGAGATTTACCATGTAATCGAGTTAGTTTTGTTAGGGTTTGATCCCTAGTATCCACTATGTTCTGAGATTGATGTTGCTATGACTTTGCTATGCTTAATGCTTGTCACTAGGGCCCGAGTGCCATTATTTCAGATCTGAACCTATTATGTTTTCATGAATATATGTGAGTTCTTGATACTATCTTGCAAGTCAATAGTCACCTACTATGTGTTACGATCCGGTAACCCCGAAGTGACTAAAATGGGACCACTCCCGGTGATGACCGTAGTTTGAGGAGTGCATTTATTCACTATGTGTTAATGCTTTGGTCCGGTACTCTATTAAAAGGAGGCCTTAATATCCCTTAGTTTCCAATAGGACCCCGCTGCCACGGGAGGGTAGGACAAAAGATGTCATGCAAGTTCTTTTCCATGAGCACGTATGACTATATTCGGAATACATGCCTACATTACATTGATGAACTGGAGCTAGTTCTGTGTCACCCTATGTTATAACTGTTGCATGAGGAATCGCATCCAACATAATTATCTATCACTGATCCATTGCCTACGAGCTTTTCACATATTGATCTTTGCTTAGTTACTTTTCCGTTGCCACTATTACAATTACTACAAAACTGCTACTGTTACTTTTGCCACCGTTACCGCTATTTCCATACTACTTTGCTACTAAATACTTTGCTGCAGATATTAAGTTTTCCAGGTGTGGTTGAATTGACAACTCAACTGCTAATACTTGAGAATATTCTTTGGCTCCCCTTGTGTCGAATCAAAAAATTTGGGTTGAATACTCTACCCTCGAAAACTGTTGCGATCCCCTATACTTGTGGGTTATCAGTTACCCTTGACGAAAGCACTTCCATGACGCGTCATTTATAGTCATGGAAGTGAACACTTCCGTGATGATATTTTTGGTATTGTCATGGAACACTTCTACGACAACACAGGTATGACTATCTTGATTCTGTCATAAAATCGTCATGGATGTACATACATGAGAGAAAACGTGACCTACTGTGACAAACACGTATCATCACAGCATTGTATTTTTTTGTAGTGTACCCTCCAATACAATCCATAGATTCATCGAAATAAGCACACAATGCAAAGAAAACAGAATCTGTCAAAAACAAAATAGTCTGTAGTAATCTGGAATTCGACCATACTTCTGTAACTCCAAAAATTCTGAAAACTTTGGAAAATGTAGACAATTTGTATATCAATCTTTCGTAAAAAAAAGCAGAATTTTTTGTCGCTTCTGTGATTTTTAACAATTCAGCTACTGGACGCAAAAGTTTTTGTTTTTCAATAGGATCAAATCAACTATCACCCAACATGATCCTAAAGGCTTTACTTGGTATAAACACTAATTAAAACATAAAAACACAATCATAACAGTAGCATAATTGTGTGAACACACAAAAAAAGAGAAAAATATATATTCATTGGGTTGCCTACCAACAAGCTCTTTCTTTATAGCCATTAAGATAGACTTGAGATTTCAATGATGCTCACATGAAAGATAGTAATTGAAACACGAAGAGAGCATCATGTAGCATGTGAAAAACACATTTAAGTCTAACATACTTCCTATGCATAGGAATTTTATAATCAAAAAATTATCAAGACAAGAAACATCTAGCATATGCAAAGGAGAGGAATAAAACATTGACAATCTCAACATAACGTGAGGTAATTTAGTAACATGAAAATTTCTAAAATAATATTTTCCTATCTCATAATAATTAAATGTAATATCATAATCAAATTCAACAATATAGCTATCATATAAAATTTTCTCTTCATGATCCACATGTATGTGTCGGTGGATACGACACCTATGGGATCACATGGAATCCCTTCTACGGTTGGCGGGCGCGGGGCTGTGGAAAGAGCGGGTTTAGAAGATCAACACGGGGGAATTTATCCAGGTTCGGGCCGCAAGTGATGCGTAATACCCTACTCCTACTGGTTTGTGTTTATCTGGTGTTCTTCGACTAGCTACAAAGCATGCAGGGTCCAAAAAGTCTGAATCCTTCTCCAGTATGCCTTGGGCCTCCTTTTATAGTCAAAGGGGTCACCACAGTGGCACACAGGAGGTGGAAAGTTTGTATTGTATACAAGTCTATCCCCTGGCACCGTACGACAAACGCATATAATGCGCTGCCGACGTGCCCTCTCACTTTATCGGGGACGGCAAGGAAGCTCATCTCGTCCGTCGCCGCCTCGTCTCGCTCTGACGCGCGTCCAAGCTGACTAGGCATGCAGCGCCATGCTGGCTGGCTGGCTGCTGAGTTGGTGCGGTAGCAGAGTCTTCACGAAGATCTGCATGCCACCACGCAAGTGCTTGCTGAGCTGGCCTGGAAGCTGCATGTTGCCATGCAGGTGCCTGCCTTGTCGGTGGTTTGACTGCTGTGTTGGAACGGCGGTGGAGCCTTGGCAGGTGGGGACCTGGCTGTGGCCCCGCAGATGTCCCCGGCAAGGGCCTTGCCGGGGTCTCGCAGGCGTCCCCGGCAAGGATCTTGCCGAGGGTTTCCGTCTTCTGGTTCTCATCTAGTCTTGTATGTTCTTGGTCTTCACGAAGATCAACATGCCACCATGCAGGCGCCTCCCGAGCCTTGGTTCCAATGTTGTCGATGGTGTCGGAACTCTTAGGCTCAAGGGTGGCGGCCTTGCTGGTGTTGGGCAAGTTGCCCCGTCAAGAGCCGGCAAGGCTCTTGCCGGAGAGAGCCCACCTTGTCCCTTCGCTCCTCCCTCCTCTATCTTGGCGTTGCTCTGGTAGTCTTGTGTCTTTGCTTCCTCTTCTGTCCCGCCAAGCGCGGCCGCAGGCGTGTGGCTGCGACTGCTCGCGCACAAGTAAAGGGGCACAAAAAGGACCCCTACTTTCGTGCACCGACAGCATGGAAAGTCGACACTCTTCCAAAATAGTGTGATTATCATCAAATAAAGTCATGACCTCTCCAAACCCACTTTTGTTAAAAAATTCATAAGATTGAAGACTCTCCAAATATGTGGGATTCTTTTTCCCTAGAGTTGACACTCTTCCAAACCCACTTTCAATATTATTGTAAACATATTCGTCATGAGACTTAAATAAATTTTCAAGATCAAAAGAATCATTATCACCCTAATCATGATCATTGCAATAAGTAGTGGACATAGCAATATTAGCATCCCCAAGCTTGGGGTTTTGCATATTATTAGCACAATAGACATTAATAGAATTTATAATAACATCATTACAATCATGCTTTTCATCCAAGGAGCTATCATGAATCACTTTATAAATTTCTTCTTTTAACACTTCATCACAATTTTTAGATTCACGAATCTCAAGCAAAACTTCATAAACATAATCTAGTGAACTCAACTCACCAACCGTTGGTTAATCATAATTGGATCTTTTAAAAAGATTAGAAGGTGGATGTGGATCCATCTCAATAGATTTTTAGCAAGCGAAGATGCAAGCAAATAGAATACACATGGCACACAAGCAAAGAAAGCAAACGAATAAAAAGGCAAACGGAAAATATTTTTGTATTTTTGCAAAAACATTTTAGAAGTGGGGGGAGATGAAAAAGAGAGAAAAATGGCAAATAATGTAAATTGCAAGGAGATGAGATTTGTGATTGGGTACCTGATAGATGTTGATGATGTCTCCCCGGCAATGGCACCAGAAATTCTTCCTGATTGCCTATATCTGCGTTGGTATTTCCCCGAAGAGGAGAGGATGATGCAGCATAGCAACAATAAGTATTTCCCTCAGTTATGAAACCAAGTTTATCAATCCAGTAGGAGAAACAAGCAACACTATGTAAACGGTAGCTGCACACAAACAACAAACACTTGCAACCCAACGCGTAAGAGGGGTTGTCAATCCCTCCTCTGTATTGAGATAGTTTAAATTGTGTGAGTTTTGTTAATAGATCCAAAAAAAGCAAAAAAAAATAAAGAAAGAAAATGTGCAGCAAGGTATTTGTGTGTTTTCGGAATAATAGATCTGAAAATAATATGGTAAAAAATAGACACGGGGGCCGTAGATTTCACTAGTGGCTTCTCTCGAGAAAGTAGCATACGGTGGGTAAACAAATTACTATTGGGCAATTGATAGAAGAGCAAATAATTATGATGATATCCAAGGCAATGATCATGTATATAGGCATCACGTCCAAGATTATTAGACCGACTACTACCTGCATCTACTACTATTACTCCACACATCGACCGCTATCCATCATGCATCTAGTGTATTAAGTTCATGAAAAAATGGAGTAATGCAATAAGAACGATGACATGATGTAGACAAGATCTATGCATGTAGGAATAGACCCCATCTTTTTATCTTTAATAGCAACGATACATGCATGCCTCGCTACCCCTTCTATCACTAGGTGAGGATACCGCAAGATCAAACCCATCACAAAGCACCTCTTACCATTGCAAGAAAAATCAATCAATTTGCCAAACCAAACCAAAGTTTCGGGAGAAGAAATACAAGGCTATAATAATCATGCATATAAGAGATCGAAGAAGACTCAAATAATATTCATAGATAGAACTGATCATAAACTCGTAATTCATCGGATCCCAACAAACACACCGCAAAAAGTCATTACATCAAATATATCTCCAAGAACATCGAGGAGAACATTGTATTGAGAATCAAAAAGAGAGAAGAAGTCATCTAGCTACTGCCTACGGACCCGTGGGTCTATGGTAAACTAGTCACGCATCATCGGAGGAGCACCAATGAGGATGATGAACCCCTCGGTGATTGTGTTCCCCTCCGGCAAGGTGCCGGAATAGGGCTCTAGATTGGATTTCTTGGTTCTGGAACTTGCGCAGCTGGAATTGTGTTTCGTCGACTCCCCTAGTGTTTCTGAAATATTTGGGTATTTGTAGAACTGAGAGGTGGTGAAAAGGACTCTCGTGGGCCCCACTACCCACCTGGGCGCGCCAGGAGCCTCTGGCGTGCCCTGGGTTCTTGTGGGCCCCATAGGCCTCCCATGTGGCACTTCCTTGGCTCCCAACTTGTCTTCTGGGCAGAAAAACCTCCAAAAAGTTTTGTTGCATTTGGACTCCGTTTGACATCGATATTCTGCGGAGTAAAAAACAAGCAAAAAACAGCAATTGGCAGTTGGCACTATGTTAATAGGTTAGTCCCAAAAAATGATATAAAGTTGCTATAAAATGAATATAAACATCCAAGAATGATAATATAACAGCATGGAACAATGAAAATTTATAGATACGTTGGAGACGTATCACGTATCTAGTGTCATCCCCAGTTGGAATGTACGGGGTGTATCTGAATCTAGTCTCCTCCAAGCGGGGGTGCTCTGCACGCAGACGGGAGATAGCAACAAAGGGAGCATCATGGACTACCATCTCAACAGTCACTCGAACACACTGAAAGGTGTGCAACTCAGTGATGGAGTGATCCTGCCGATCAAAGATAAGAACCACAGCATGATACTGCTCCTGGTTGAACTCACGGTAGTCCTCGTAAACAATGTACTAGGGGTACCAGTGATATCCTAGCATGGTCAAGAGGTCGACAAGGATAGCCAGGAATCCAGTCGCACCAACAGCCATAGTCTGGCGTACGATCTGTGTTGCGGGGCGCATCTGAAAGAAAAGAGTTCAACGATTTCAAATGACAATGTGTGCATCATTCATTATACATTCAAGGAAATAGTTGCAGATAATCCAGCTCTCCGGGTGGATATGATCATGAGATCCTAATGTTAGAGTTAGCAAAATCTTTTAACCCGAATTGATGAGAGATCAGAATCCCAGTGTAAAGGCGAGGAATAAAAGATCCTAATACCACCCATTTGTGATGTGGGCCCATAAGCCACACAACAATTTTGTAAAATAGTTTCTCAAAGACTAGACTCAACTTCGGCCAAGGAGCTGGAAAGGGGCTTCCTACAGGCAGTCGGCTCTAATACCAACTTGTGATGCCCCCGGCTTAATCATGCACTAATCATACACGCAAATGCGCATGATAAAGATCAGAGACTCACGGGAAGATATCACAGCACAACTCTAGACACAAATTAAAACAATACAAGCTTTATATTACAAGTAG
Source organism: Thinopyrum obtusiflorum (assembly GCA_036873465.1). Taxonomy (NCBI): domain Eukaryota; kingdom Viridiplantae; phylum Streptophyta; class Magnoliopsida; order Poales; family Poaceae; genus Thinopyrum; species Thinopyrum obtusiflorum. Next base: position 45,511 of record JAAAWM010012099.1, read on the forward strand.
GGGCCTCGAGGGCTCGAATACATAAGCTCGAATACATAGAGTCAGCATAAGCAACAATATCTAAGTACAGACATAAAATGAACAAGTCTGCCTTAAGAAGGCTAACAAACAAAGATAACTGGATCGAAAAGGCGCAGGCCTCCTGCTTGGGGGCCTCCTAACTACTCCTGGTCGTCGGCGGTCTCACGTAGTAGTAGACTCCGCCGGGGTAGTAGTAGTCATCAGCGGGATCAGCTGGCTCCTGGGCTCCATCATCTGATCGCAGCAATCAGGTAGATGGAGAAAGAAGTAGCAAAGCAACCGTGAGTACTCATCCAAAGTACTCGTAAGACTTACATCAGATCTATACTAAGTATGCATCGATATCAAAGGAATGGGGCTATATCTTTGGACTAGACTACAGAAATGCCAGAATAGAAGGGAAGGCCTAGCCTATCGAACACTAGCATCTTGGAGCATCTCGTAGCATCTTGCAGCATTAGAAGAGTGTAGATTAGCATATCATAAAGTAGTAAGTTTATTAACGCCCAGAGATCCTTCCTTGACTCCCTACGAGAAAGCAATCCCGGAGCCATCATATCCATTAGTGTCTCCAGTATCCAGTTCTAGTTATAATAGATCGGGATACAACTCCGAGCGTCTATTACCGTGGACATGACTATTCGAATGGATAACTTCCTTGCGGGGGTGCAGCAACTTACCCAACACGCTGGATTAGCTTTGGCCGGACACACTGTTCCAGGTCATGCCTGGCCTTGGCTAATCAACAAGCAGTAGTCCTACCTAGGCTCAACCGAGCGGCCAGCACACCGCTCTACATCCTAAATATGAAGGGGTCATGGGCCAATCATCCATTGCAATCCTACGCTTTGCAAACGCGGCCTGGAGAAGACCCACCCCTAATACAAGCGCAGGTGATTCCCGTCCAACCGGGCGCGTGCCGCTAAATGCTGACGTTAGTGAGCTTTCGGAAGAATCGTACGACGCCGAGTGCCCATAGTTATTATCGCATGGTGGTTAGTGTGAAAAGGCCAGAGACCTACTTAGATCACATATCTAAACCTGTTAGTGTCTTGGGAGCTCGCGCTGACGATCGATGATCCGCGATCTGTGGTCCCGTCGCCCCGTCTCACGGACTTACGGCAAGGGCCAAGAATGCCCGTCCATGCCACGTAATTATGTCACGGGTACCTTCATGGCCAACCCGAGTCCAGTAACTTCCACGGGTACCCCTCAAGGCCGACCTGACTTCAGTAACTCTCGCGGGTACCCCTCGGGGCCGACCCGACTTCAGTAACCCTCACGGGTACCCCTCGGGTCCGAACCGACTTCAACAAGATTTTGAGGTAAAGTCAAAGTAACCGTGTGTGTATAACATCAAGAGGGAAATCCGAGGAATCACCCTCAGTGGATTCCCACTCGATGTAACCATCAGGGTGAACTTGGTGCAATCACCCTCGAAGGGTTCACACTTGAGGTGTTGCACGACAGAGTCGTCATCAGGAGTGGTGAAGAAGGAATCACCCTTCGAAATCCATGTCCTATTAGCTACACTACAGACATATCATCATGCGTTATCAGCTATCAGCCTTGGCACTCGTTAGTACCTCTACAAAGTCTTACAACTAAGGGGGTGTGCGGTGATGTGTCAGTCTCTGCACATCGATAACATTGATTGAGTCATCTAGTTATAAAACAGGGGCAGCAGGGACAAGGTGAGGGGTCACTAATGGATCACTAATCAACCTATACTAAGCATATAGGATAACAGGTAAAGTAATAATAGCAGGTTACAAAAATAGGCTATCCATCAGAGTAGGAGCTATCAATCAACAGTAGGAAAATATAATGCAAGCATGAGAGAGAAAGAATGGGTGATATAGGAATTATCAAGGGGGTTTGCTTCACTGGAGGCTCTGCTGCAAGTGGCTGGACTTTAGAGGTGTAGTCTTACCCGGGAGTAGCGTCGGTCTCGAGGTCTACTGGAGAGAAGAGGGGGAAGAAACAATAAATATAAAGCAAACAAATGCATCACAATGCATGACATGGCAATATGGTGTCCTAGGGGTGACCTAAGGCAGTGCTACACGTTACAAATAGAGCGGTAAAACACCTGGGAATGTTTTCCTGGCTTTCGACGGTTATCGGACAGATGAAACGGAGGGGAAGTATCCATGTTCATCATGTTAGAGGCGTGTGACAGATTAGTGGATAGCATATTCAGATTCTTCATATTTTTCTGAGCAACTTTCATATATAAATTATTTTCATCTGACTTATAGATTATTTTATATGCTTTTTCAAAGTTTTAAACATTTTCTGAAACTATTTTTAATTTGAAATTAAACAGAAAATGCTACGGGTACCCAGAAGTGTACCCAGCCAGGGGCTCAGTGAGGCTGACAGTGGGCCCTGTTGACTGCTGAGTCAGTAGTCAACAGTCAACTGTTGACTGGTCAAACTGACTAGAAGGGCCCACCTGTCATTGACAGGTTTAATTAACAGGGTTTAAAGTTAACTAATCTAGTTAATTAGTTATTAGAGCCCACTAGTCAGTGTCTAATTAAGTTAAACTAATTAATTTAATTAGTACTAGTTAATTAGGGGGTGGCCCACACGTCAGTGACTGGGCTGCCCAGTGAGCACAGTTGACCTTGGTTGACCCAGTCAACTAAGGCCAGGGGCCCACTAGCAGTGACCCAGGGTGGGCCCCAGGCCAACCAGGTTAGCGGCGGCCGACGTCTAGCCGCCGGCGATGCCAGAACGTGGCGGAGGCCTTGGGCTTCATCGAAAATCGCCTACAGTTAGCCATTTAAGCGGCAGAGGGCACCTATGGTACCAGCGCAACGTCGCGCGTCGTCTGGTGCAAGTCGCGCATCCTGCGGTGGCCGGAGCTGGCTAGAGCATTGACGGCAGCAGCGGCACGTACGGTAGCTCGACGGGAAGACACTACAAGCGACAATTTTGGCCGCGAATTGCTCCCACCGTCCTACGTGATTGTCGCGATGAGGCGCGTCCAAGAGAGCGAGCAGTGGCAGTGGGGGTGGTCTAGTTCGTCGACGGCGTCGACATGAGCTGCGGCCCGAGCTACGGCTACGGTGGGGGTGCGCGCAAGAGCTTGAAGCAAAGCTCAAATAGATGTCAAGTTGATGGTGAGTCTTGGGGGCATCCTAGCTCGTGCAGGCTAACGGAGAGGTCGAAGACGACGGCGTGCTCCTCCCGGACATGGCGGTGGCGCGCAGGAAGACCGGTGGCCGCGTGGTCAACGAGCGCACGGAGACGGCTGCATCGGGAGCTCCTCCCGACCGATGGAGAGGACGAGGGAGGAGGGGAGAGGAGTGAGTGGGAGTGGGGTAGTGGAGGGGAGGAGCCCAAGGGACCGCGGGGGGTGGCATCCTTATCGCCTCAGCGGCGCGGGGGCGGCGAGGCGGTCCGGCGGGGACCGACAGGCGCTAGCGCGGTCGTTCGCGCCAGGTGGAGGAGAGAGAAGGAGAAGGTCGGGGGGCAGGCTAGGCCGCCACTGTGCACTTGGCAAGTGCACAGTGGGCCTTTTTCTTTTCTTTTTTTTACTTTTCTTTTTTCTTTTATGTTCTTATTTTACACTTATTTTTTGTAGCAATAGATTTTGTGAAATATGAAACTTGGTCCATAAATAGTGTTACGAATTTAGATGGTGTCACAAAAAGTTTGGGATTTATTTTAAATAGTTTGGATTTTTCATAATTTAGAAAAGCACTTAAAATATTGTTTTGGCACAGCTTTCATTGTTCTTGGGCATTTAAATATTTTATAAAATGTTGGTTTCTCGAAGACAATTACTTAGTGATTACTTGCAATATCATGAGATTTTTGTCCTAATGTTTGGTGAAATAATTCCTGGACTTTATAATTCAAATTTGAAATTGAATTCAGAGGTGGAATTTGAAATGAGGTTTGAATCAAAGTGATCAAGCACTTTTTAGGAAAGTGTCTTAGCATAATCAGAGCGGGTTACTGTAGCTTAATACATGGGGGTGTTACTGCCTCCCAACTTATTTATCATAGAGAGAATTGTCAACAATAATAATTCATGATCAAATATATTTGAATGGCCATATATGCATGGATCTTTCCCCACCGCATGATGCTTGCCAACTAAACAGTAGGTTGAGCTAAGAAATTTACTCAACAAAAATGAAATTAACATCAAAATTAAAAGATAGGCCCTTCGCAGAGGGAAGCATGGATTTGCAGAGTTGCCAGATCTCACTGCTTAAAACAGAGATGGATACGTTTTGAGAGGTGTGTTTTTCCTGTCAACGTGACGACTGAGGATGCTCAATATCTTCCATGGTAAACACATTATCGGCGGTCCCCAAGCAGAAAGGTAATGTTTACTCCCCCTCAACCATTAAAACACAAGCCATGGCTAGCCGAATCCTCGTGTGCCTTCCATACAATCAACTTTGCGGGGGAGTTTGTTTAATTATGAAAAAATCATTTTGATTACAGGATTGCGCATCCCAATTACCAGCCTCTCTCGTGCAATGACAAGTGAATAAACACCCATCGTGAGAATAACCTGCTCAGCATGGAAGATACTGACCACCCCCTGCCGCTTGATTAGCGGTACGGGCACACAAAACAGATGTTTATTTGATGATTTAGAGATGACACATGCAAATTTACTTGGAACGGTAGAGTAATACCGCATATAGGTAGGTATGGTGGACACTCATGGAAAAAAACTTGGCTCAAGGATTTTGGATGCACAAGTAGTATTCCCGCTTAATCCAGAAATTTTGGCTAGCAAAAGATTGTAAACAAGCACCACATGCTGGAGGATCCGTAACAATATAACTTCTATGCAAATATACCAAAACATAACTCATTACGTTGTCTTCCTTGTCCAACTTCAACTAATTTGATCAAGGTTGAAAATAATTCATGGGTATTCACAATCATAAAAGATGTCCAAGATAAAATATTTGTATGTGAAAGTTCTCTTCCATATATTATCTTTGATGAATTGCTCATATGACCAATATTGTTATTGTCAAACTTCAATAAATTTACTTTATAAACCCCATGTGAAACTACTACTAGGCATGATACAAGTATATGAAGCACATATAGTTTGAACTTTATGATATTCAATTCATTCAAAAATTTACTCTTAAGATATAAGTGAAGCACAAGAGTAAACGACAAACTACTCAAAAAAGACATAAGTGAAGATCAAATGAGTAGTTAAATAATTAATTAGCTATGAGATGACTCTCTCTCTCTCATTTCAAAATTTTCAGATCTTAAGTATTTTATTCAAACAGCAAACAAAACAAAATAAAATGACATTCGAAGAATAGCACACCTCATGTGAACAAGTAAAAACTTGGGCTCAATCAAAACTAACTAATAGTTGTTGATGAAGAAAGGTGGGATGCCTACCGGGGCATCCCCAAGCTTAGATGCTTGAGATTTCTTGGAATATTAACTTGGGATGCCTTGGGCATGCCCAAGCTTGAGCTCTTGTGTCTCCTTAATTCCTCTCATATCACGGTTTCCCTAAATCTAAAAGACTTCATCCACATAAAACTCAACAAGAACTCGTGAGATAAGTTATTATAAATCAATGCAAAACCTTATCTGCCAAGGCTCCACCGTCGTTCCCATGCAGCTGCCAGCCTGACCAGCCGGGCAGGCACCTGCGTGGCGCCATGTAGCTTCCAGGCCAGCTCAGCAAGCACCTGCGTGGTGGCATACAGGTCTTCGCGAAGACCCTACCACCACGCCATCTCAGCAGCCTGCCAGCCTACATGGCGCCGCATGCTTCGTCGGCCTGGACGCGTGTCGGAGCAGGGCGGGGCGGCGACGGACGGGACGGGCCTCGTTGCCATCCCCAATAAAGCAACAGGACACCTAAGGGAGCGCATTTAATGCGTCTTGTCCCATAATGACAGGCGATAAGCTTGTGTACTGTAGACCTTTCCACCTCCTGTGTGCCACTGTGGCAGCCCCTTTTGCCTATAAAAGGAGGCCCGAGGCGACCAGGAGAAGGATTTGGATCTTTTGGGCTACTCATGCACCGTAGCTAGCTCAAGAACTCAAGAACACTCAAATACATACACCAAAGCAGGACTAGGATTTTAGGCATCCTCGCGGCCCGAACCTGGGTAAACGATCTTTGTGCTTCCTGTCAAACCCGCTCTTTGCACAACCTCGCGCCCACGAACCGTAGAAGGGATCCCAGTGACCCCATAGGTGTCGATTTCCCCCGACAACCATACATACATATCACAAGTGCCAAGGAATTATGGGATACCATTGTGAGAACCAAGACCGGTACCTCCACTCTCCGGCTTGCTCAATATGAAATTGCCAAGGGGCAATTGCAAAACTTTTGTATGGAGAAAGGTGAAACTCCCAAGCAACTTCTTGAGCGTCTCATGACTCTCACCGCCGACATCGAGTCATGTGAATGTGACAAGACACAAGATGGATTCAACTTGACTAAGAGATTTCTCGTGGATAAGTTGCTTCACGCTCTTGCTCTGTATCATCATCAAATGGTGTGGTACATAAGACAACACCATGGATTCAAGGAAATGACTCCAGATGACATCATATCCACCTTCCAACTATTTGAAGAGTCAAAGGCAAATGCTACAAAACATCTTGCCATGCATGGTACCTCAACATCAAAAATCAATCTTGCATTGAAGGCCAAGCATGTATGTGAAGAAGAGCAAAGTGAAGAAGAAGAAGATGATGATGATGAAGATGGTGATGAGATTGAATCTGATGAGGGCCCTTCATATGAAGACATGGCTCTCTTTGTCAAGAAGTTTAGCGCAGGAAAATTCAAAGGAAGATTCCAGAAGAAGAAAGTGAGAAAATGCTATAACTGTGAAGAAACCAATCACTTCTCCAACGAGTGTCCTTATGAGAGGAGAGAAGATAAACCAAGGTTTCCCAAGACCTTTCCCAAGAAGAAGTTGCCAAATCCTTTGAACTCCAAACTCAAGAAGAGAGATGGGAAAGCAATGGTTGCTCAAGAAGAATCCGATCCGGATGATGTTAGTGGTGTTGCCGGAGTTGCTCAAGATTCTCAAAACACGTTGAGGCTAGTAAACAAGAGTGGTGATGTTGTCACCTACAACTACATGAAGGAATACAAGGGCAATGCTCACAAATGCCTAATGGCAAAGGCCGTGATAGAAGATGGAGAGGACCAAAGCTCTCCTGACAAGGTCAAGGTAACCCCACGATCAAACCCTCCTCTTTTCACTCCTCCTACTCCTAGTGATGAGTATCTTGATGCGGAGGATAGTTATGAGGATGATGATATAGATGATCCTATGCTTGCTAAACTAAATAAGTTCATGTGCTCCCTCAAAGGAAAAAGCTCACTATGTTTCGTATGCTTATGGAGATGGTGAGTAAGCACACCATCACCATTAAGGAACTCGAAACCCTCGTCACCGAGGAAAAGGAAAAAAATATGAAATCCTTGAGCGGAAAGTCCAATATGAGGAATCACGAAATGATGAACTTGAAAATTGGTGCAAACATTGATGTTCATACTAAATATCTTGCCTCCTTGAAAAAGGCTATTGACTCTTGCGAAGAGTTGATTAATGATAAAAGTAAGCTTGTGAAGTCTAATACTTCTCTCTCTAAGGATTGTGAGCTCCTATCCGTGTCCCTCCAGACTAAGGAAGAAGAGCTCACCCTTCTTAAAAAGAGTTTTGAGATGCACAAGCTTACTTATCTTGAAACTCTAGCCAAGGCTTACTCTTCTCCTATTATCAATGTTGATGCATGTACTACTAACTCTAGTAGTGATCTAGCATCTATTCTTGAGGAGAATCACTTTCTCAATGCTCAAATCGAGAAAGGTCTCATGACATGTGCTCAAGGGCAAAAGAACCTTGATGAGGTAATGAGGCAACACAATGATGTGTTTGCCAAAGAGGGGCTCGGGTTTGACCCAAGCGCAAGCAAGAAGAAGACGTCTTCTGAAAAGTGCACCACCCCTCTAAAAGAAACTTTTGTACGAGAAGGGCACAAGGAGAAAGGTAAGGTTGTTAGTGGGAAGGCCACAAGGGGAATGCCCACTCTCAACAAGCCAAAAGAGTTCATGCCTCCATCCTATGTACTTCGTAAGACTAAGGATGGAGAAGTTTATGCAAAGTTTGTTGGTCCTCAAAATGCATTTTGGTTTTATGCTATTTGGGTCCCTAAGACCCTTGTGACTAATGTGACAGGTCCCATTGCAAAATGGGTGCCTCTAACCAAGTAATAATTGTGTGTAGGTTGCCTTCTCCGGTGGAGTAAAATGGGTGGTTGATAGTGGATGTACCAATCATATAACCGGAGATAGCAAATTGCTCTACGATTTCTTGGAAGCTATTCAACCATTTATGAGCATTATGTTTGGTGGAGGATCAAAAGGACAGGTACTCGGGCTAGGCAAGGTGGCTATCACAAATGACATGTCTCTTGCAGATGTCATGCTTGTCCAATCCCTTAAATATCATTTGCTTTATGTTCGCCAATTGGCTTCTATTGGTTATGATACACTATTTGGACTAACGGATGTGAAAGTATTTAAGAGAGATACTCTCGAAGTGGCCTTTGTTGGAGAGTTGGATGGCAACCTTTACACGGTTGATTTCTCGAAAGAGAGCACATTCCATGCAACTTATCTAATGGCCAAGGCCGACAAGGGGTGGCTATGGCATCGCCGGCTAGCCCATGTCGGCATGAGAAATCTTCAAGATATCTTAAAGGGTAATCACATCCTTGGACTAACAAATATCTCTTTTGAGAAAGATCGTGTGTGTAGTGCATGCATAGCCGGGAAGCAACATCAATCAAAGCACCCACCCAAGAATATTGTGTCTACTTCAAGGCCTTTGGAGCTCCTTCATGTGGATCTTTTTGGGCCTCCTTCATGGGATAGTCTTGGTGGGAAAAAGTATGGGCTTGTCATTGTTGATGATTACTCAAGATATACATGGGTCTTCTTCCTCAAGTCCAAGGACAAGACAAAGATCACCTTCATTGATTTTGCCAAGCAAGCTCAACACAAATTTGACAAAGAAATCTTAGCAATAAGAAGTGATAATGGCTCTGAGTTCAAGAACTACACCTTGGAAGAATTTCTTAGTGATGAAGGGATTGAGCATCAATATTCAGCTCCATACACTCCCCAACAAAATGGTGTAGCAGAAAGGAAGAACCACACACTTGTGGATATGGCAAGGTCCATGTTGGATGAATACAAGTCGCCACATAGTTTTTTGGCCGAAGCTGTCAACACCGCATGCCATGCATCAAACCGGCTCTTCCTCCGCACTATATTGGAAAAAACTCCATATGAGCTCTTAACTGGGAACAAGCCAAATATCAAGTACTTCCGTGTATTTGGGTGCAAATGTTTCATCCTCAACAAAAGAGAACGGTTAGGAAAATTTCAGTCCAAAACCATTGAGGGCATATTTGTTGGCTATGGATCAAACTCTCACGCCTATAGAGTCTACAACAAATCCAATGGATGTGTTGTAGAAACTTGTGACGTGGTGTTTGATGAATTTAGTGGCTCCCATGGGGAGCAAGTTGATCTAAGTGATGCAGGTGAAGAAGATTCTTCTCAAGATATCTTGACCATGGGTGTTGGTGCACTTCTTCCGATGGAACAAGAACCTCATGATGATGAAGAAGAAGATGGAAGCTTCACGCATCATCAAACTACCTCAACACCCATACCATCACAAGCTCCGATTGCTCAACCAATGCCCATAGACCAAGTACAAGATGATGATCAAGTTCCTCTTCATGATAATCATCAAGAACAAGATCATCCTCAAGGGCAATAACAAGAAAGTGCAATCATTGACGATGAACCTCAACAAATGTAAGATGAAGAAGAAGATCTTCCACCACACATCACTAATCCATATGTTGAGGACGTGGATGATGGACATGAAGTTGAACCTCATGAAACTCTTACTTCCATCATGCCTCGTGTGGCCGGTCGTGTTGATGTTGACAAAATTCTCACCGGCATATCGGAAGGTAGAGTCACTCGTAAACATTTGACAAACTTTTGTGCTCACTTCTCGTTTGTGTCTAGTGTTGAGCCTCTCAAGGTACAAGATGCATTGATGGACAACGATTGGCTCATTGCTATGCAAGAAGAGTTGAACAGTTTTGAACGCAACCAAGTGTGGTCATTAGTCAAGAGGCCAACTACCGAGCACAACGTCATTGGAACAAAGTGGATTTTCAAGAACAAGCAAGATGAGAATGATGTAATCATCCGTAACAAGGCAAGGTTAGTGGCACAAGGGTACTCACAAGTTGAAGGTTTGGACTTTGGTGAGACCTTTGCCCCCGTTGCCTGTCTTGAATCCATTCACATCTTACTTGCTTATGCTGCTTTCAATGGTTTTACATTACATCAAATGGATGTGAAGAGTGCTTTCCTTAACGGTCCTCTACAAGAAGAAGTATATGTATCACAACCACCTGGGTTCGTTGATCCCGATCACAAAGACTATGTGTATAAACTTCATAAGGCTTTGTATGGCCTCAAACAAGCACCTCGTGCTTGGTATGATCATCTTAAGAAGTTTTTACTCGATGATGGTTTTGTGAGAGTGGTGATCGATCCCACTCTTTTTACTAAGAGGGACAAGGGTGATTTGATCTTATGCCAAATCTATGTAGATGATATCATTTTTGGTTCTCCTAACATTCATTTGTGCAAGAAGTTTGCGGCATCTATGACCAAGAATTTTGAAATGTCACTCAATGCGGATTTGAAGTTCTTCCTCGGTTTTCAAATTCAACAATTTCAAGAATTTTCTTGTCTCAAGCCAAATACCTCAAGGATATCCTAGAGAAGTTTGGCATGTCTGATGTTAGTCCATGTAAGACACCCATGCCAACCAAAATTGTACTCACTGAAGACACAAATGGTATTCCTTTCGACCCATCAATTTACCACTCTATGATTGGTTCACTGCTTTATCTTTGTGCATCTAGACCAGACATGATGTTTAGTGTATGCATGTGTGCTAGATTCCAAGCTTCCCCTAGGGAAAGCCATCATAAGGCAGTTAAGCACATTCTTAGATACCTTGTTCACACCCCAAAGTTGGTTCTATGGTACCCCAAGGATGCTAAGTTTGATCTCATTGGGTACACGGATGCGGATTGGGCTGGCGACAAAGTGGATCATAAGTCCACCTCCGGCGCATGTCAGTTTCTTGGACGCTCCTTGGTAAGTTGGTCCTCGAAGAAACAAAATTGTGTTGCCCTCTCCACCACAGAAGCTGAATTCATTGCAACCGCCAGTTGTGCCAATCAATTACTATGGATGAGGCAAACTTTGAAGGATTACGGTATCACCTATAGACATGTGCCTCTTCTATGTGATAATGAAAGTGCCATCAATATTGCCGAGAACCCCAAAGATCATACCCGCACCAAGCATATTGATATTAGGTATCACTTCTTGAGAGATCATGTGGAGAAGGGTGATATTGACATTGCTCATGTTGGCACAGATATGCAACTTGCAGATATTTTCACCAAGCCATTGGACGAAGCAAGGTTTTGTCAACTTAGGGGTGAACTTGGTATCTTGGAGCTTGACAGTATTATGTGAAATCTAGTACCCATTCATGCATGAACTTAATGTCTCGTCTTGATGTAGGCATATATTTAGGGGAAGACATTCAATTCATGAGTATTCTCACCCTACATAATGCATAAATAGAACAAACACTCTCAAAGTTATCATGGTTCTCAAACTATGGTGCTTTAACATGATGGAGTCGTGACTATGTGCCCAAAGTCTACATCTTTGAGGTACTATATTCCATATGCTCAAACATGGTGACCTCGGTCACTACTTGTGCATTGCTTATGTGGACCTTTCATTACTTATTTTGGTTGGGTTGTTATTACATCTTAGTATGGCCTTAGATTACTCAAGTTCCCCCCCCATAATTCTCTAAAAACTCCTTGGCGGAGTCTATATCAAATCATATTTGTTGGCTCCTTCCAAATCTCTCCCCTGCCTGGTCTTGTTGTCCAGTGGCCGGACATCTGGCTCCTAAGCCGGACATCCGGGCCCTGGAGCAAATTCTTCTGAGCTCAAACTGCAATCGTGCACTTTCGGTGGCCGGACATCCGGGCTCTAGCCGGATATCCGGGCCCTGAACATTTTGCTCCTTGACCCCCACACGCCGAATGTCCGGGCTTATCCCCGGATGTCCGGCCCGTTGGCCCCTGTTTCTCTGCTCTCTGACCTCCGCTCGCCGGATATCCGGGCCAGGCCCCGGATGTCCGGCCCGTAGCCCATAGCCACATATAACAGGGGCGGGGCTTGGGATTTGGTGGCAGTTCCTCCCATTCCTATCCCCATCTCACCACACAGCCGTCGCCGCCGGGCCGTGCTCCGGCGCTGCCATGGCCCTCTCCTCCATCCTCTGGCCCCGATCTCCTACTCACGGCTCCTCCTTCTCCTCCTGATCTACGGTTCTATCCAATCCATTTCGTGGGTTGTGGTGTGAATCTCTCGGGAGGAACCGGTGTTTTGTGGTGCTCACGGCCGGAGTTCCTCATGGCGCGTACCAAGAACTGTGGCCCCAATCGCCCCGAGCCTTCTTCCCGGGGTATGGATGCTATCTCTCTTCCATTCTACTTTTATGGTGACCAAAAAATCTTAGGGCTTCATTCTCTCATGCATATCTTGGCGTCTATACCTCTCTAGAGTTTTGGTGTCTCTTGCCTAAGCCTAAAAATCTCTCTATGTACTCGGCTAATCAACTTAAATCATGGGCATGTCGCAATTTTTGATCTACCACTGGATTTGTTCTATGGTCATGATAAAAAATGTTCATCCCATTGTTTAATTTGTTTTATCCTTGTTCATACTTGTTGGCTCCTTCTCATTGGGACCTATCATTATCCATTTCAGTTGTTCGCCGGCAAGGCTCAACCGACTCTGATGAGCATGCTCGGCCTAAGAAGAAGAAGACCACCACCAAGAAGAAGAAGCGGGCACCATCCACAAGTCCGTCGACCTCGGATCCAGATGATGCGGACTATGTTGGGGAGGAAGAGGATGACATTGCGCCAAGACATTCCGTTAGGCAGTCCAAGCCTGGTACTAGGAGGGCGCCGGTGCCTCAAGTTCGTGGTTCTGCAATGCCCGTTGTCCATGGTCGTCGCATCTCCATGGAGCTTCCTGACAGCGGGGATCGCCCCACTCACGACTTCACAACTGTGAGGGCGGCTCAATATCTTGTGTTTCGTCGGGATGTCAATCAATATGAGATGGTGGCTGGTGCCGAGGATCCTCGGTTCCAGACTCGTATGCAGCAGGATCTCTATTCCAGTTTCATCCATGGGCGAGGACTTCCTCCTCACAAATACTTGGATCTAAAATTCCTACGTGATCATCCTGCCATGTTCCCTAACAACCCGGCCAAGATCATTGATGATGTGACCCTAGGTCCTGCAATGACCTTCAGGTGTGATTGGAATGAAGCTGCCATTCTTCAGTTCTATGCCACCTGTTTCTTTGGTCCGGACAACACTCTCACATGGATGACCGATGACACTACACTGAGTATCGCCTATGATCGGTTTGTTCAGATTTTGGGCCTCTCTGGAGTTGGACATTGCATTCACAGTATGGATCCAGAGTATAAGCCCAAAGGGATTGATGCTTACTTGCCTCTTGTGAAGCCTACCTCTCAGCTCACTGAAGAGGAACGTGGATGTCCACTGAATGAGGTATCCATCTTCCGTGCTCCTTACTAAATCCTCTATAAGTGTGTGCTTCGCACCCTCTATCTTAAGAAGGGAGATCGCTCAAGGGCTCGCAACTACTGTATTGACTTGATGGTTCGTATGCATGACGAACCCACTCTGCCTCTGGACACAGCCCATTTCATTTGGCACGAGATCCGTCTTTGCAGCTTCATTCAGTCACGCAAGTTCCCTCATGCTCCATTTATTCAGGCTCTGATTGATCACACTGCTCCCTTTGAGGTGGTTAAGACTGTTGTGCACTCCATTTGGACACCTCCTCCTCATACGCGCGTGGTGGCTAGTGCTCAGACTGCTGCTCCCACTCAGCCTAGGAGGTCTGCTAGTGGGACCCAGCCCACTGGTTCCTCTGTTCCATCTTCCTCATCTGCTCCTCGTGGACGCCATGCCTCGTTCTTAGGCAAGGCTCAGTCTGCTATCATGAAGGCAATCACTTTCAGCTATCAGCAGAATCATGATGTTCAGAAGCGCCTCATCATCTCCAAGAATCAGCTCAAGCAGCGCCTCCGTGACCGTGGGAGTCCCGTGAGTGATGATGATTCTATTCCCGCGGCTCCGTCCACTTCCACATTCGGTTTCCCGTCTCATGACGAGTACCCCGAGTTCTTTGTTGATGATGATGACATCCGCCAGGAGTGACCGAGTCCGTTTAGTTCTTCACCCCTTTTTACTTGTTGCTGTCAAAGGGGGAGAAGTAGTATCTTAGTATGGTATCTTAGTATGGTCATGCTATGATGTGTTGGCTATTTGTGTTAGCTACTATTATTCAAACTTGTTATGTTGCTACCTATTTTATTATCTTGATCATGTGAGACTATGTTATTATCTTGTGGCTATGAAATGTTTTTAGTCCATGTGTTATGGTGGTTTCATATGTGCATGTCTCTCACATATATATCTCCTGGAGCTACATATGCTACCGTACGAAATTTGTGTTGTGAGTCCTAACATATTCATCTCATGCTCACAATGAGGGGGAGCTAAATACAAATAGAAACATCAACATACTTTGTATTTTTGCTCTCATGTTTGTCAATGCTAAAATTATTTATTGAAACTATGATACTACATGTGTGATTGTCATCAACAAACAAAAAGGGGGAGATTGAAAGAGCAATCATGCCTTTACATCATGTTTTGATGTTGATGACAATATACATGTAGGGGACTAACAATGGACGTCAAGTTAAATCTCAGGTGTTGGTCCCCGATTCATCAAAGTGTGTGGATCAAGAGCATATGAAGCATTAAAATGATTTTATATTTTATTTCCTTGAGTATAGGATCCTGCACTATTAAGAGGGGATTGATAGGGTTAGTCAAAGATTTTCTCTTGCCATGATATCTCCTTTCCATAACTCATTTGATCTATCACTACTCTCTGGTTTATTCTGCCCCTGGGAGTGCCGGATGTCCGGGCCTCATGCCGGATGTCCGGGATGCTCCCCGGATATCCGACTCATGCCCCGGATGTCCGGGCCTAGCCCTCTTCATATCCAGAAGTTATCTGGTTCCACGCCGGATGTCCGGGCCTTCCTGATACGCTGGATGTCCGGGCCCTATCCCGGATGTCCGGCCTCTACTACCCGTGGAATAGCTGAGGTTCTGTAACTTTGTAGTGATCGCGCCGGATGTCCGGCCATCTGCCGGATGTCCGGGCCTTCCTGATATGCCGGATGTCCGGGCTTGGCCCCCGGATGTCTGGCCCCTCTGTTTTCTGTTCTGCTTCTGCTTTGTTCCTTGTACCTTCCCAGGCCGGATGTCCAGCCCCTAGCCCGGATGTCCGGCCTGCCCATTCACTTACACTACAACGGCCATATTTGTGCTCACACTGTATATAGCCCTTCTTTCCCACGGGAGAGGGCTGACCACTCGCTTTGAACAAACCCTAGAACACATTTCACTCTCTCTCTCACTCCTCCACACCAAATCTTAGATCCCCAAGGGATTTGAGAGCATTTGAGAGAAGTTGTCTGATCAAGTGAAAGATCCACTCCTTCTCCTTCTTTGCACCAAAGGAATTCATGATTTGAGCAAGTCTTGAGATTTTCCCCATCGTTCTTGTTACTCTTGGAGGTTGGAGACTCCTAGGCAGTAGGAGTCTTTCGGAGAGGAATCGACCATTGTGATTACCCCCGGAAAAGTTTGTGAGGGTTTGGAGACCACCCCAAGGTCTACCACTAGTGGTTGAGAAACGCCTCCGTGGTGTTGTCTCAAAGGGAGAATAGGGTGAGCCTTCGTGGCGTTGGTGTGCCTTTGTGGTAACATCCACCTCTCTAACGGTGACGTAGCTTCCCTCCAAGGAAGTGAACATCGGCATACAGCCTCGTCTCCCGGAGTTGCGGTTATTCCTAACCCTAACTCTCTACTTGTGGTTACTTGTCTCTTAGCACTTACTTATATCATATTGTGCTTGCTTACTTACATACTTGTGTTACTTGCTTATCTTGCTTAGCTCTTAGTACTACACTTGCAATTGTTAGGCACACCTTCATATTCCGCATTATTGCCTAATATTGCTAAGTAATAATTAAAATTTTAATTGTACCTATTCACCCCCCCTCTAGGTCCATCTCGATCCTTTCACAACTCCTATGACATATTTGATTCACCAAATGAAGGAATTGGAAGATGCTTCATGGCTAAAGGCCCAAAGGTATCACACCCCGAGTATGTTGATTTCAATAGTGATGAAGATGACTTGCTAGGTGATGATGATTTACTTGTTGACAACTCTAGTGATGAAAACTATGATGAACCTGCTATTAATCATTATAATCAAGATAAAATGAATGATGATGATAAGAAGGAGATTGAGCATCTAACTAAAGAACTAAACACTCTTAAGTTAGCTCATGAAACTACCTTGGAAGATCATCGAGAACTTTTAAAGACTCATGAAAAGTTATGCTTTGAAAAGCTCAACCTTGAGCAAGAGCATGGGTTCTTAAAAGCGATCAATGATGATCTTCGCAAGAAAAGTTCTTCTTACATTGCCAAGCGTTTACTCTTGTCTACTTACATGCCACAAGTTAAATCTAGCAACAAGAGTAAGAAAGATTCTTCATCTAGTAGTAACAATAATCATGCTAAATCCAATGTTGTTGCCTCTAGTAGTTCTCTTGATTCCACTAATGATTCTCTTAGCCAAGTTACACTTGAGCAAGAAAATAGCTTATTGAAGGGAATTATAGAGAAAGGTGTTTACAAGAGCCTTGCCGGGAGTAAGCAATTTGAGGAAATTGTACGCAAGAAAGGAAGACACCGGAAGAATCAAGGTATTGGTTTTGAACGAAAGTTCAATGCCAATGGAGTTGAGTGGGAAGAAGATCAATACCCCAAGACGAAGTTTGTTCCTCAACAAGAGAAGTATGATCCTACTTCTTTCCAAGGGACACAAGCTCAAGATGATCTTCCACCACAAGACCATAAGCAAAAAGGCAAGGACAAGCTTCAAGAGGAGATTGATGCATTTGAAGAAGTTCCTAAGGCCTTGGTCAAGTGGGTTCCGAAGACTACATCAAGTTCTACTGTGTCAAGTACGACTGCAACTCCAAGGATTCCCCTCAAGATGATGTGGATCCCAAAGAAGAAGAACTAGAGAGTTCTTGAGGGTGACTCCACCAACACACTTCACTCATATCATTTTGGCGAGGACAAGTGCAAACAACTTCCACATCTTGCACTAGTTCAAGGAGTCACAAACCCTCTTGTTGGTAAGACAAGGGACAAGGTAACCTAATGCTTTCATGGACATCATATTGTGTGAACTTCACTCTATGTCTATGGATATCCTTGTTTGTTCCTTGTGGGACTAACCCATGTAGGTATTGAAAGTGCAACTCACTCCAATGGATTGCTACGAATGATCTACATCAACATTGAGCATCCACATCTTCAACATCTACATGAAGTCATCATCGACAAAACCCAAGGTTAGTTCATCCCTCTTAGGGGGGATATCACATCAAGGGGGAGCTTTGCTCTAACAATTGAGCTAAAGCAACTCTAATGATGTGAACACAACAATGCTTTATGTAAAAGTGGTAACCCCACTTGTGCTTAAACGATGAGTATGACCTATGATCAAATGTTCTCATTTGACTCCTAAGTCAATATACTCATATATAGATGACCTAGTCATTGCCAATTGCTTGATAGATGCTAGAGTGTTTGTGCATGCTTTGTCACATATTTCATTTGCCATTTTACTATGTGGGCATGTTGATTGCATATTTTACTCATTCGAGGACATCCACTTGTTGCTTTGATTGATTGGCTCTTTTTCTTTTGCCAGGTGGATGGACAAGAATGCCTAAGAACTTCCTCTAGCTATCTATGCTTTTCTTGTCTCAAACTCTATTCATGCTACATCACAAAGTTTGATCAAGTCAGATTCGAACCACTCTATGTGAGGAGCACTCAGAGTCCCCGATTCGTCATAGACTTAAACTTCCAAAACCTCTCTATGCATTTCGGTATGACCGATTCATCCACTTCGGTCACACCGAGTTCACTGAGTTGATCTAGGTTTTCAATCTCGGTGCAACCGATTTGAACTTTTCGGTAACACCGAGTTGCAGTAACCGCTTGCGATTCTGCATCTCGGTGCCACCGAGTTGTTCCACTCGGTCACACCGACAGGGTCGGGATATATATACCCACGGGTGAGATTTTGGAAATTTCTTGAAAACTCCTCAGCCCGCGCGTGTCCTGCTCTGCCACCTTGGGTATCAAATAGTCTCCTCGTCGCCAGCGACCTCCCGCCGCTGGTTTCCATCGCCGTCAATGGGATTCTGCTCCGCCATTGTCGCCGTAGCGAACTCACCGCTGAGCTAGGGTACGAGTTCGATCATTTGTGCTATTTCCTTACTCCGATTCATAGCACATTTCTTTGCCATGATCTTTACCACGTATGAAATTAATCTATCTAGAGAAAACATCCTTTAGATTAGGTTTGATTTGGCTTAGGACATTGCACATGCGCTTTCCGGTCTAACCGAAAATTGCAAATCGGTGCGACCGAGTTCAACTCTCTGTGAAACCCTAGCAATCTCGAAGCCACCGAACTGTGACTCGGTCTGACCGAGTTCACTAGTTTAGACTCCAAAAGTTGCTTCGGTATCACCGAGTTTACCAAATCCGTAGCTCCGAAATGCTATCCGCGGAGAACTAAAACTAAGTTTTCGACTCATCTGTTTTGCAAAAACTCTGCACTTTGTGATGCTCATCTACTCTACCTCATCTATATCTATTCACAGGGTTTGCTGTCAGTTTGCTTGCCAAGATGTCTGACCAGAGTGATAGCCAGAATAGATCTGAAGAGCAAGTGTAAATGAGTGAGGGCGCTAGTCCCTCAAGCAGCTATGATGAGGGCAGGAGGAGCACTCCCAGCAACTTGCCAAAGGTAGCCACCAGATCAAGGAAGAAGAGAACCTCAGATTCTGAGGATGAGGACTATGTGGCAACAGAGGAGGAGGTGAGCTCCAAGAAGAAAGTCCTGAAGAAGGAGTATGGCACTGTTGCTGCAACCAAGCCTGGCTTGAACAAGAAGGCACCTACAAAGAGAGTCCCAATGTCTAAGGCCAGGGCCTCCACTCAGCAACCCTCCAAATCAACTGGAGGAGAGGATGCTGGTGAGGATAAGAAAAAGAAAGAGAGAAAGAGGGGAAGATGGTGCAAGAAGGTGGACCCCATGGCTGAATTTGAGAAGCATTCTTCAGATGAAGAAGAGGAAGAGGATGCTGCACCAGCACCCAAGTCCCAGAAGCTCACGGGAGATGCTATCAAGTCAGGGGCTGCTCCATCAAAGCCCAAAACTGCTCCCAAAGCAACTACTCAAGCTTAGAAGCCTTCTAAGCTCAAGAGAAGCACGAGAAACATTCGAGCTGAAGAGAAGAACAAGGCCCCAGTGCCTAAACTTGAAGAAGATGATGAAGCCCATGTGCTAAGAAAACTGAAACCAAAGATTCCAGACCATAATGACACTCATCCAGTGGCAGAGGACATGAACATCAGGAAAGATGCTGGTCTCAGACTTTGGAGGCAGAGTGATCCTTATGCTATGAGAAGGAGAACTGCAGTGGACTACAGGTTCCACACCAAACAACAACAAGATTTCTATGAGACTATTCTGCTTGACAAGAAGCCAATTGTCTGTGATATGAAGTGGGTTGATTGGGAATATATTGATGAAAATGAAGATCACTTCCCAGGTGTACATGAGAGCTTCAAGGCCTATGGAGTTGACAAGTTTTTTGGACAGAAGCTCACTGAATGGAATGATGAGCTCATTATGCAGTTTTACTCCACTGCTCATTTCTATCCAGATGGAAGAATAGTGTGGGTGTCTGAAGGTACAAGGTACCAATCAACTGTTGATGAGTGGGCCAAGTTGATCAAAGCCCAGTAGAGCATGAGGATGATTTGGATGTGTGTGCCAAGAAGAAGAAAGACCACAACTCCATGGCAAACATGTACAAAGAGATCCCAGACAAAGCTTTGGAGAGACACAAGTTTGGATCTATACACTATTTGCTGTCTGGTCTACCTACTATCAACACCATCTTGAGGCATACACTGTTACCCAAATCTGGAGATCACAAGATGATTAGAGGATATTCCATCAACTTGCTGCAGATATTTGATGTTCCACAAAAATTCATGGTCATGAGTCTCATTGTAGAGACAATCAAAAGGACAGCTGCTGATCAGAAAAGGTCTTGTGGGTATGCTCCACACATTCAGGTGCTCATCAACTCCAAGATGGGCACAGGCACTTACTTGTTGGACAAGGAGCATTTACCTTTGCACCCAGAATTTGAAGATAACACAGTTGTGATGAATTAGGATGAACCATCATCAGTGCAAGCACAAGAGAAGAGAGCAAAGGCAAAGGCAGAAAAAGCTGCAAAGATGCCTAGTGTTGAGGAGGCATCAGAAGTGTTCTTGAAGAGCAAACAGGATCAACTAGCTTATCTGATTCAGGCAACATTGAGGATTGAGAAGGGCTTGGCCACCCTGACTCAGAATCAGGAGAGCTTGGAGAGGATTATAGAAACAAAGTTTTATGATCTTGATCTGAAAGTCACTGAGATACAGACTGCAGTTGACCAGCTCCAGGAGGAAGCAGAGGAGAAGAGAGGACAGGGTACTACAGATGCTTTTCAGTGAGTGCCTAGAGGTCAGAGGTCAGCTACAGTGCCAGTGCCAGATACAAGAGCTACTTCATCTGCACCAGCAGCAACAGCTTCAGTTCCACCTCCAGCAGCCACTCCACCAGCTCCAGCTACATCAACCGATGCCTTCGTCCTTGGAGTTCTCTCTACACCACCTCCCGAAGGCCAAGCCTGAGAGACGCATAGCACTATGCATTTTCAAACTTTTTGGTAACTTGTTGCCAAAGGGGGAGAAATGTATAGATCATAGGCTTCAAGAGAGTGTGTGTTTTGTTTCTTTGTCTCTCTTGCTACTTGCTATTTGGTTGATACTTTTGTGTGTGCTCGTTTGACTCTCTATGTCTGCGTGTGAGCTACTTATATGACCATGTGTTTGATCATATCATACTTTAATGTTTGCTTGATATTACTATCTTTTATATCCCAATATGATCATTCACTTTGCTTGGTGATGAGTGCATGTTTTTAATTCCTATCATTTTGAGCGCTCCACCAAGATGTATGTGACATGGAAGAGTAACCCATGATCCTAATCGATTGTGCATTTGCATTCAAAAGCAAATATTAAATAATGCACAAATTTAGGGGGAGCTCTTGCTTATCACATACTTCTCAAAGCGACGATGTATTTTAAATCTTATTATCATTTGTCGAAGCTTTGATCTATATGTTGTCATCAATTACCAAAAATGGGGAGATTGAAAGTGCAACTATCCCTGGGTGGTTATGGTAATTACTAACAACATATAGCTCATTGAACTAATACTATTTCAAGATGATCTTTTTAGAAAGTTCAATGATTGGCATGGCATGGATTAGGAATGTGGACCCCTCAAAATACTAAGGACACATATTGGCTCAAGCTCAAGACTCTACATTTTCATTTTAGTGATCCAAGATCACATTGAGTCCATAGGAAAAGCCAATACTATTAAAAGGGGATGATGTGTTTCTTAATGGCTTACTTGCTCAAAATGCTTAGTGATATGCTCCAAAACCCTCAACCACTTTCTCATATCCACATATGTCCCAAACCAAAAGTCAAACTCGGCCCCATCGAAATGTTCTATCCGGCGCCACCGAGTTCATTTGACATAGCCACTGCTAGAAACCCTAGTCACTTCGGTCTCACCGATAGGGATCTCGGTCTCACCGAGATGGGATTGCAAACTCTCTGTTTCCCTTCGTAACGTTTCAGACCAACCGAGATGAGCGACCGGTCCCACTGAGTTCGCAATGCAAACTCTCTGTTTCCCCTTTGTAACATTTCGGTCTCACAGAAATGAGCAAATCGGTCCCACCGAGTTTGCCTGACCAACTCTCTAGACAGCTTATTACCAAAGTCGGTCCCACCAAGTTTGAGTAATCGGTCTCACCGAGATTACGTTATGCCCTAACCCTAATGACATCGGTCCCATCGAGTTGACATGTCGGTCCCACCGAAAAGCCTAAAGTTCACATATTGAACTGAATCGGTCTGACCGAGTTTTCTGATTCGGTCCCACCGAGTTTTGTGTGTAATGGTTAGATTTTGTGTGGAGGCTATATATACCCCTCCACCCACTCTTCATTCATGAGGAGAGCCATCAGAATGTGCCTAAACTTCCAACATACATTTTCTGAGAGAGAACCACCTACTCAAGTGTTGAGGTCAAGATATTCCATTCCAACCACATAAATCTTGATCTCTAGCCTTCTCCAACTTGCTTTCCACTCAAATCATCTTTCCACCAAATCCAAATCTGTGAGAGAGAGTTGAGTGTTGGGGAGACTATCATTTGAAGCACAAGAGCAAGGAGTTCATCATCAACACACCATCTATTACCTTTTGGAGAGTGGTGTCTCCTAGATTGGTTAGGTGTCACTTGGGAGCCTCCGTCAAGATTGTGGAGTTGAACCAAGGAGTTTGTACGGGCAAGGAGATCGCCTACTTCGTGAAGATCTACCCTAGTGAGGCAAGTCCTTCGTGGGCGATGGCCATGTTGGGATAGACAAGGTTGCTTCTTCGTGGACCCTTCGTGGGTGGAGCCCTCCATGGACTCGCGCAACCGTTACCCTTTGTGGGTTGAAGTCTACATCAACGTGGATGTACGATAGCACCACCTATCGGAACCACGGAAAAAAATCTCCGTGTCTACATTGCGTTTGCTCCCTCCAAACTCCTCCCTTTACCTTCATGTGCAATGTTTTACATTCCGCTGCTATACTCTTAGACTTGCATGTGTAGGTTGATTGCTTGACTTGTGCTAAGTTGCTAAAATCTGCCAAGACTTAAAATTGGGAAAAGGATAGATATTTATTTGGTCAAGTAGTCTAATCACCCCCCCTCTAGAAATACTTTCGATCCTACATAGACCTTATCATGGAAGCTTCTAATACGTCCATTTTGCATCATGTTTTCATACTGTTATTTACAATGTTTGTATGCACAATAATGCTTTATGGAGTAATTCTAATGCCTTTTCTCTCATAATATGCAAGGTTTACACAAAGAAGGAGAATGCCGGCAGCTGGAATTCTGGACCTAAAAAAGCTACGTCGGAGTTGCCTATTCTGCACATCTCCAAATGAGCTGAAAATTTACGGAGAATTTTTTTGGAATATATAAAAAATACCAGAGAAAATAACTACCGGAGGGGACCCACCTGGTGAGCACAAGACACCAGGGTGCGCCTGGGCCCCCAGGCGCGCCCTGGTGGGTTGTGCCCATCTTCTGGTATATAGGTCATTTTGACCGAGAAAACATAAGGGGAGGACTTTCGGGATGGAGCGCCGCCGTCTCGAGGTGGAACTTGGGCAGGAGCACTTTTGCCCTCTGGCAAAGTGATTCCGCCGGGGGAACTTCTCTGCTGGAGAGGGAAATCGAAGACATCGTCATCACCAACAACCCTCTCATCTTTGGGAGGCCAATCTCCATCAACAACTTCAACATCACTATCTCCTCTCAAACCCCAGTTCATCTCTTGTGTTCAATCTTTGTACCGGAACCTCAAATTGGTACCTATGGGTGACTAGTAGTCTTGATTACATCTTGTAGTTGATTACTATATGGTTTATTTGGTGGAAGATTATATGTTCAGATCCATTATGCTATTTAATACCCCTCTGATCTTGAGCGTGATTATCATTTGTGTGTAGTTACTTTTGTTCTTGAGGTCACGGGAGAAATCTCGTTACAAGTAATCATGTGAACTTGATATGTGTTTGATATTTTGATGATATGTATGTTGTGATTCCCTTAGTGGTGTCATGTGAACGTGTACTACATGGAACTTCACCACATTTGGGCCTAAGGGAATGCATTGTGGAGTAGTTATTAGATGATGGGTTGCTAGAGTAACAGAAGCTTAAATCCTAGTTTATGCGCTACTTTGTAAGGGACCGATTTGGAACCAAATGTTTAATGCTATGGTTAGATTTTATCTTAATACTTTTCTCGTAGTTGCGGATGCTTGCGAGGTTAATCATAAGTAGGAGGTTTGTTCAAGTAAGAACAGCACCTAAGCACCGGTCCACCCACATATCAAATTATCAAAGTAGCGAAAACAAATCAAACCAATATGATGAAAGTGACTAGATGAAATTCCCATGTACCCTCAAGAACACTTGGCCTATTATAAGAAACTGTTTTGGCCTGTCCTTTGCCACTAAAGGATTGGGCTACCTTGCTGCACTTTATTTACCATTACCGTTACTTGCTCGTTACAAATTATCTTATTACCAAACTACCTGTTATAGACAATATCAGTGCTTGCAGAAAATACCTTGCTGAAAACCACTTGTCATTTCCTTCTGCTCCTCGTTGGGTTCGACACTCTTACTTATTGAAAGGACCATGATTGATCCCCCATACTTGTGGGTCATCAAGACTCTTTTCTGGTGCCGTTGCCGGGGAGTGAAACACTCTTGGTAAGTGGAAATTCGTAAGGAAAAATTTATACTACATGCTGAAATTTATTGTCACTTGTTACTATGGAGAACCATCCTGTGAGGGGTTTGTTTAGGGTATCTTCACCTCGACCGGAACCACAATTAGTTGCCCCTCAACCTACTGCACCTACTGAAAATATTGGTTATGAAATTCCTTCGGGTATGATAGAACATCTGCTAGCTAATCCTTATGCAGGAGATGGAACTGAACATCCTGATATGCACTTGATACATGTGGATGGAATTTGTGGATTATTTAAGCTTGCACGTTTACCCGGATATGAAGCTAAGAAGAAGGTTTTCCCTTATCTTTCAAGGGAAAAGCATTGACATGGTATAGTCTATGAAATGATATTAGATCTTGGAATTGGAATCGATTGGAATTGGAATTTCACCAAAAACTTTATCCTAAGCATCTAGTTCATCGTGATCGGAATTATGTATATAATTTTTGGCCTTGTGAAGGATAAAGTATCGCTCTAGCTTGGGGGACCCTTAAGTCAATGTTATATTCGTGCCCCGATCATGTGCTCTCAAGAGAAATTATTATTCAGAATTTTTATGCTCGGCTTTCTCATGATGATCGATCCATGCTTGATACTTCTTGTACTGGTTCTTTTATGAAAAAGACTATTGAATTCAGGTGGGATCTTTTAGAAAGAATAAAAAGCAACTCTGAAGATTGGGAACTCGATGAAGGTAAAGAGTCAGGTATTAAGCTTAAGTTTGATTGTGTTAAATCTTTTATGAATACCAATGCCTTTCACCAGTTTAGCACTAAATATGAACTTGACTCTGAGATAGTAGCCTCTTTTTGTGAATCATTTGCTACTCATGTTGATCTCCCTAAGGAGAAGTGGTTTAATATCATCCCCTATTAAAGAAGAAATTAAAGAACCGATAATACCTAAAGACGGAAGTATCATTTACAATGTTGATCCAGTTATACCTACTACTTATATTGAAAAACCACCTTTCCCTGTTAGGATAAAGGAACATGCTAAGGTATCAACTGTGGTTCGCAAAAGCAAGATCAAAGCACCTAAACCCTCTGAGCAAATTAAAGTAGAACCTAGTGTTGCTATGGTTAAAGATCTCCTGGTAGAAAATATTGATGGGCATGTTATTTACTTCTGTGATGAAGTTGCTAGAATTGCTAAACCTAATGAAAAAGATAAACATAGACCTGTTGTTGGCATGCCTGTTGTCTCAGTCAAAATAAGAGATCATTGTTATCATGGTTTATATGACTTAGTTGCTAGCATGAGTGCTATTACTTTTAATTTATATCAAGAAATTATGAATGACATAGCACCCACTGAAATAGAAGACAGAGATGTTACTACTATACTTGCTAATAGAGACACCATCACACCACTTGGGATTGTTAGAGATGTTGAAATCTTGTGTGGGAAAGTAAAATATCCTACTGATTTTCTAGTGCTTGGTTCCCCACAAGATGATTTTTGTCCCATTATTTTTGGTAGACCTCTCTTGAACACCGTTAGTGCTAAAATAGATTGTGAAAAACAAATTGTCGGTGTTAGTTTTGGTGATGAGTCTCATGAGTTTAATTTCTCCAAGTTTAGAAGACAACCTCATAAGAAAGAATTATCTAGTAAAGATGAAATAAGTCTTGCTTCTATTGCCGTGCCTCCTACTGATCCACTAGAACAATATTTACTAGACCATGAGAATGATATGCATATGCATGAAAGAAATGAAATAGATAAAAAATTCTTTTAACAACGACTTCTGCTCAAACACAATTTTCCTATTGAAACTCTAGGAGGTCCTCCTCCACCTAAAGGTGATCCAGTGTTTGAATCAAAACAATTGCCAGACACTTTGAAATATGCTTATCTTGATGAGAAAAGGATATATCCTGTTATTATTAGTCCTAACCTTTCCGAATATGAAGAAGAAAGATTATTGAAAATTTTGAAGAAGCACCGAGCTGCTATTGGGTACACTCTTGATCATCTTAAGCACATTAGTCCCACTCTCTGTCAGCACAAGATTAATATGGAACCTTGAAAGGATCGATATAGTTGACTAGAGGGGGGGTGAATAGGTAACTAACAATTTTTAGCTTTTCTTTACCAATTTAAACTTTGCATCAAAGTAGGTTGTCTAGATATGCAACTAGGTGAGCAACCTATATGATGCAACAACAACAAGCACACAAGCAAGCTAGGGATATAACACAAATAAGCTTGCACAAGTAAAGGCACGAGATAACCAAGAGTGGAGCCGGTGGAGACGAGGATGTGTTACCGAAGTTCCTTCCTTTTGAGGGGAAGTACGTCTCCATTGGAGCGGTGTGGAGGCACAATGCTCCCCAAGAAGCCACTAGGGCCACCGTATTCTCCTCACGCCCTCACACAATGCAAGATGCCATGATTCCACTATTGGTGCCCTTGGAGGCGGCGACCGAACCTTTACAAACAAGGTTGGGGCAATCTCCATAACTTAATTGGAGGCTCCCAACGACACCACGAAGCTTCACCACAATGGACTATGGCTCCACAGTGACCTCAACCGTCTAGGGTGCTCAAACACCCAAGAGTAACAAGATCCGCAAGGGATTAGTGGGGGAATAAATTTCTCTTGGTGGAAATGTAGATCATGGCCTTCTCAACCAATCCCGAGCAAATCAACAAGTTTGATTGGCTAGGGAGAGAGATCGGGCGAAAATGGAGCTTGGAGCAACAATGGAGCTTAGGGTTGGAAAAGATGGTCAACTCGGGGAAGAAGACACCCCTTATATAGTGAGAGACAAATCCAACCGTTATCCACCAACCCATTCTGCGCAGCACGGTACTACCGTGCCACGGACGCGGTACTACCGCAAGCACACGCGGTACTACCACGGGGCCTTGCGGTACTACCGCCCGAGCAGC
Source organism: Thinopyrum obtusiflorum (assembly GCA_036873465.1). NCBI lineage: Eukaryota > Viridiplantae > Streptophyta > Magnoliopsida > Poales > Poaceae > Thinopyrum > Thinopyrum obtusiflorum. The sequence goes on from JAAAWM010012099.1 coordinate 73,352, forward strand.
ACAGACTTGGCCAGCACAACCGCACTGAAGCAGAGAGCGATAGAACCGCACATGCGGTACTACCGCACCACCTTGCGGTACTACCGCAAGGCAGGGAAGGTCCAGAGAACGGGGAGGCACGGACATAAAAAATTACATCCGTAGCAACTTCCGCTGAGTTGGAGCCGATGCAAAAATCCGACACGGTAGTATGGCAGGAGGAGCGGTACTACCACGTGGCGGCTGAGCCAGGCCAGGGCGCGCGGTACTACCGCGCACAGGGCGCGGTACTACCGCGTAGGGCGCGGATGTAAAAAATTACATCCGCCCCTACTACCGCTGCGCAGCAGCACTTGGCCTGGGGGCCACGGTACTACAGCTCCTGAGGAGCGGTACTACCGTGGGCTCCCACGATAGTACCGCACCGGGGTCCGGTACTACCGCAAGGGCCTGTGGTACTACCGCTCCAGGGAGCAGTACTACCGCATGCCCAAGCTCAACAACCTAAGACAAGTGCATGGACGAAAAAGACGGAGGATGCTCCAAGGTGCCAAAGGAAAGGCGGTGCAAAAGGAGTAGACGTGTACGTGATGATTCCACCTGAACCTTTCCAAAGCGAACCCTCTCTTAATAGTACGGCTTTCCTACGACTCAAATCCACCGAAAAGAAACATAGAAAAATGCCGTCTTCACTAGTCTTCGAGGGGCACCGAACCGTCTTGTGCCTAGTGATGAAACGTCTGAAATACTCAAGGCACATGATTAGTCCACAAAAGCATTGTCATCAATCACCAAAACACTTTAGGGATAAATATGCCCTTACAAACCTGATGCTAAACCCGTTGTTGATCACCAACGATGTTTGAATCCTAAGATGAAAGAAGTGGTAAGAACTAAAATATTAAAGCTTCTTGAAGCAGGTATAATCTACCCCATTGTTGATAGTAGATGGGTAAGTCCCATTCATTGTGTCCCTAAGAAGGGAGGTATTACTGTTGTTCCCAATGGTAAAAATAAGCTTATCCCACAAAGAATTGTCACTGGCTATAGAATGGTAATTGATTTTAGAAAATTAAATAAAGCAGCTAGAAAAGATCATTACCCTCTGCCTTTTATTGATCAAATGTTAGAAAGATTATCTAAGCACACACACTTTTGCTTTCTTGATGGATATTCTGGTTTTTCTCAAATACCTGTTTCACAACCTGATCAAGAGAAAACCACCTTTACTTGCCCTTTTGGAACTTATGCTTATAGACGTATGCCTTTTGGTTTATGCAATGCACCTGCTACCTTTCAAACATGTATGACTACTATATTCTCTGATTTTTGTGAAAAGATTGTTGAGGTTTTCATGGATGATTTTTGTATTTACGGAACTTCTTTTGATGATTGCTTAAGCAACCTTGATTGATCGAGTCTTGCAGAGATGTGAGCAAACTAATCTTGTCTTGAATTGGGAGAAGTGCCACTTTATGGTTAATGAAGGTATTGTCTTGGGGCACAAAATCTTCGAATGAGGTATTGAGGTGCATAAAGCTAAAGTTGATGCAATTGAGAAAATGCCATGTCCTAAAGATATTAAATTTATTCGTAGTTTCCTCGGTCATGCTGGTTTCTATAGGAGATTTATTAAAGATTTCTCTAAAATTTCTAGGCCTCTTACAAATCTTTTACAAAAAGGATGTTCCATTTGTTTTTTATGATGATTGTGTAGAAGCGTTTGAAACACTTAAGAAAGCCTTGACTTCTGCACCTATAGTAAAACCACCTGATTGGAACTTGCCTTTTGAAATTATGTGTGATGCTAGGGATTATGTTGTTGGTGCTGTTCTACGATAGAGAGTTGATAACAAATTAAATGTTATTCATTATGCTAGTAAAACTCTAGACAGTGTTCAACAAAATTATGCTACTACCAAAAAAGAATTTTTAGCGGTTGTGTTTGCCTGTGATAAATTCAGATCTTATATTGTTGATTCTAAAGTAATTGTTCACACCGATCATGTTGCTATAAAATATCTTATGGAAAAGAAAGATTTTAAACCTAGACTCATTAGGTGGGTTTTTTTGTTACAAGAATTCGATTTACATATTACCGATAGAAAAGGAGCTGAGAACCCCGTAGCTGATAACTTGTCTAGGTTAGAAAATATTCTTGATGACCCACTACCTATTGATGATAGCTTTCCTGATGAACAACTTGCTGCAATAAATGTTTCTCATAGTGCTCCTTGGTATGCTGACTATGCTAATTACATTGTTGCTAAATATATACCACCTAGTTTCACATACCAACAAAAGGAAAAATTCTTCTATGATTTAAGATATAACTTTTGGGATGACCCACATCTTTATAAAGAAGGAGTAGCTGGTATTATTAGGCGTTGTGTACCTGAGCATGAACAGGAACAAATCCTACGGAAATGTTACTTTGAAGCTTATGGAGGACATCATGCGGGAGATAGAACTGCTCATAAGGTATTGCAATCTGGTTTTTACTGGCCTACTCTCTTCAAGGATGCCCATAAGTTTGTTTTATCTTGTGATGAATGCCAAAGAATTGGTAATATTTAAGCGTCACGAAATGCCTATGAATTATTCACTTGCTGTTGAACCATTTGATGTTTGGGGTTTTTATTATATGGGACCTTTTCCTTCCTCTAATGGGTATACACATATTTTCGTTGCTGTTGATTATGTTACTAAGTGGGTAGAAGCTATTCCAACTAGTAGTGTTGATCACAATACTTCCATTAAAATGTTTAAAGAAGTTATTTTACCAAGGTTTGTAGTCCCTAGATATTTAATGACTGATGGTGGTTCACACTTTATTCATGGTGCTTTCCGTAAAATGCTTGCTAAATATGATGTTAACAATAGAATTGCATGACCCTATCATCCTCAATCTAGTGGTCAACTTGAACTTAGCAATAGATAAATAAAACTAATATTACAAAAAACTATTAATAGGCCCCGAAAGAATTGGTCTAAAAAATTAGATGATGGACTTTGGGCCTACAGAACATCTTACAAAATCCTATGGGTATGTCTCCTTATAAAATGGTTTATGGAAAAGCTTGTCATTTGCCTCTTGAGTTAGAACATAAAGCATATTGGGCAATAAAAGAACTCAACTATGATTTCAAACTTGCTGGTGAAAAGAGGTTATTTGATATAAGCTCACTAGATGAATGGAGAACCCAAGCTTATGAAAATGCCAAAAAATTAAAAGAAAAAGTTAAAAGATGGCATGATAAAAGAATCCAAAAGTGGAAATTTAAGGTTGGAGAATATGTTCTTTTGTACAACTCTTGTTTCAGATTCTTTGAAGGAAAATTTCTCTCTAAATGGGAAGGACCATATATTATCGAAGAGGTTTATCGCTCTGGAGCTATCAAAATAAATAATGCCGAAGGTACTAACCCAAACATTGTTAATGGGCAAAGAATTAAGCACTATATCTCAGGTACGCCTATTAATGTTGAAAGGAATATTATTCAAACCATGACACTGGAGGAACACATAAAAGAAACCTTCCGGAACACTTTAGAATCCTGAAAAAGAGGAGGTACATGATACGATAAGTAAACGGACTCCTAAAATCCAAAAAAATAGTATTTTCTGTCAGTTTTGGAATATTACAAAAAAATAGGAAAATAAGAAACAACCCGGAAGGCAACCGAGGAGGGCACAAGACACTAGGGCGCGCCTACCTTGCCTGGCACGCCCAGGTAGGTTGTGCCCACCTCGGGAACCTTCCCGACTCTGTTTCCCCTCGTTTTGCTTGTTTCCCAAGATAAAAAATCTTTATATACCCCCCAAATGTATTGACCACCGTATCACGGAGAAATCTTCTGTTCTTGTTTCTTGCTGTTTTCTGTCAGAGTTTTTCAAGCCAGGCATCATGTCTTTTCCCTCATCCAACAACATGGAAGACGATGCATGATTGCTACAGGAGGAGCTAGAGGGAGATGGAATTGAGGATGCTGCCATGGAGGAAGATGAGGGGAACTTACTTGGAGTTCACCCTCAAGCCTCTGAGAGAGGCACACTAGCCAGCATCTCCACTCGTCCTAATCCTCATCAGGCCATGAGGCTAACGAATGGCAAGAAAGCCCTAAAATGCAAGAATAAATCCATCCAAGGAGGCCTTTACACAGGTTACATCGAAACATTTTTTACAACTTGATTCACAATTATGGGTTTGGGAATACTCCTCATGTGCACCTGCCATCCAATTGGGACATACCTCATCCAAGAGGAAGTGATACCGGAACAAACTCTTGGGGCCCGTAGAATAAACACATTATGGCCGAAGTGGAGAAAAACACTGAACTACTTCATCGAGCCCTTCGAGAAAACGCTTGAGGGAGTTACTCATGAGTATATTGGGGAACATGAACACCACCTAACCACCATCACCTTCTTCACCACCAAAGGAGACTTGAGTACATGGTATGGGCACTCCCCTTGGCTTGTGCCAAGCTTGGGGGAGGTGCCCCCATATCGTATCACACCACCTTCTTTGCCTTTATCTATCTTAGTTCGATCTTCAGTTATCTTTAGAATTAGTTGAATAAAAAGTTTAGTTCAATCTTTTTCGAGTGTTTGCTTAGTGATCTATCTATATATGTAATCATGTGCGAGATATATAATAAAGTTTAGTTCGAGTTTGGCTTTCTTTACTTTTATGTTCAATCAAAATAAAAGGAAATAATGAAAAAGATCATATGCTAATCTTATGGTAAGTAATGACATCACATAAGGAAAAGTATAAGTGGTAAAATTTATTGGAGATTGACAAACATAGCATTGGTCAATGATGCAATTCCTGAAAGAATTAATAAGGGAAGGGAAGATTCACATATAAATATACTATCATAGAAATCTTTTGTGATTGTGAGCCCTCATCAAAATATTATATGCCAAAATTATTGACGTTGGACAAGGAAGACAACGTAATCGTTTATGTATGTTTATATTCACATAGAAGTCATATTGTCAGAGATCCTTTAACATGTGGTGCTTGCCCCTATCTTTGCTACCCAAAAATTCCGCACTAAGTAGAGATACTACTTGTGCATCCAAGAACCCTTAAACCCAAATATTTTTTGAGTGTCCACCATACCTACCTAGGGATTGAACAAGATCCCTCAAGTAAGTTGTCATCGGTGCAAAAAGGCAATAAAAATTGCTTCTAAATATGTGAGATCATTTAGTGTAAGAGAAAATTGAGCGTTGTACGAACTTGGATGACAAAGAATAAAAGCGACAGACTGCATAATAAAGGTTATCATCTTAAGGGGCAATACAACGTGATGTTCTCTTGCACTAAGGGATTGAGCATGCAAACAAATAAGCGCATGGAAACCTCTGCTTGCCTCTGCGAAGGGCCTATCTTTTACTTTTATGTATTTACTTTTATGCAAAGAGTCAAAGTTTTCCTTCTATTCCTTTTTATTTTCTCTTTTGGCAAGCATCACGTGGTGACGAAAGATATAGGAACATATGTCTAGTTGAATATAGATAGCATGAGTTATTATTGTTGACATCACCCTTGAGGTGAGTATGTTGGGAGGCGAAATTATAAGCCCCTATCTTTCTATGTGTCTGGTTGAAACATTTTGCTCATGGGTATGAGGTGAGTGTTAGCAATCATAGAAGACTATATGATGGTTGAGTATGTGGACTTGCTTAAAAGGCTCCGACACATCACCCTTCCTGAAAAGATGATGAATTGTAGTTGCAAAGTTGACTGAGAACATAGTTTGTTGGTTTCTAATATAGTTTTTGCTTTATACTTCGATTATGTGATGAACTGTTACTTATTCATGGGAAGTATATGATAAAAGTTCTATGATAAAGTCCTATGTTTAATTTTGTTGCTGTTATAATAATCAACATGATGCTTCTATGTCCATATTTTGTTTTTATCGACACCTCTCTCTCAAAGCATGTGGACATGTTTTTCGATTTTGATTTTTGCTTGAGGACAAGCGAGGTCTAAGCTTGGGGGAGTTGATACGTCCATTTTGCATCATGTTTTCTTACTGTTATTTATAATGTTTTTGTCCATAATAATGCTTTTTGGAGTAATTCTAATGCCTTTTCTCTCATAATTTGCAAGGTACACACCAAGAGGGAGAATTCCGGCAACTGGAAATCTGGACCTGAAAAAGCTACGTCAGGCCACCTACTCTGCACAACTCCAAATGAGCTAAAACTCCACGAGGATTTTTTGTGGAATATTTAAGAATTATTGGAGCCAATAAACACCAGAGGGGGGCCACCAGGTGGCACTACAAAAAAAATACACTTCTGTGATGATACGTGTTTGTCACAGTAGGTCACGTTTTGTGTCATGCATGTACATCCATGACGATTTTATGACAGAATCAAGATAGTCATACCCGTGTTATCGTAGAAGTGTTCCATGACATTACCAAAATTATCATCACGGAAGTGTCCACTTCCATGACGATAAATCGCGCATCATAGAAGTGCTTTCGTCAAGGGTGACCGACACGTGGCATCCACCGTAACAGGTCGTCGTTAAGCTATCGGGTTCGGTTTTGGATCCGATAACCCGTTAACAGCCCGGACCAATGGGGATTTTCCACGTGTAAAATTCTCATTGGCCAGAGGAAACACGTGTTGGCTCACCGTTGGGACAGATGTCATCCACTCATTGGACAGGAGGCGCCTCTGATACGTCGACACATGGCACGGCCCAACAGAGGCCCATTCCGGTGAAAAGGACGGCCCGTTTGACTTGGTCAAAAGGTAACGGGCCGGCCCACGGAAAGCCTGTTAACGGCCTGTTCGTATATAGCCCATTTACGGCCCGCTAACTACCGGCCCGTTACGGCCTATCAGAATTAAGCCCAGTAGCTTCATCTGGGCCGTCCAATATGATTCCAGCCCATTGTAACTTCCGGCCCATGTATGGCCCATGATGTCTTTTGGCCCATATGAGGCCCTTTGTAACTCTCGGCCCATTAAAGGCCTGAGATGAAACTGGCCCATAATGAACAGTGTATCGCTTTATACCCATTAACGGCCCATTATTCCATCGGCCGTTTCCAGCCCGTGTTAACTTTCGGCCTTCTAAGGGCCCATTTATTCTTGGGCTCATTTCTAGAATTCGCTTAGATACGGCCCATTACTGGCCTATTCCATTTGTGGGCCAAATACAACCCGTGGTTACATTCGGCCCGTTTGTGGCCCGTTAACCCGTTGGGCTGTTTTCATAGCGTTATCAAATACGGCCTATTAACGGCCCGTTATAGTCCACGAATAGTATGGCCCATGTTTGGCGAAATGATTATACACCCCGTAGAAGGACCATGGATCCTACGGCCCGTAAAAGACCAATGGATCATACGACCCGTAGAAGGCCCATGGACCATACGGCCCGTAGAAAGTCCATGGATCCTACGGCCCGTAAAAGGCCCATGGATCCTACGGCCCGTAGAAGGCCCACGGATCCTACGGCCCACAGGAGGCCCATGGTTACAACAGTCCGTGTGTTGCCATGATTATTGTGGCCTAGTTACCAAAAATAGGTTATTGTGGCCACTAGGAAAACGCGGAAAAAGAACTGCAGTGACTACAAGCAAACAACTAAACAAGTCAATAAGGAAATAAATAAGCAAGCAACTAACGCTAGTCTATTACAGCTATTACACATATTACATCCACTGGGCATCAAAGTTCACCACCAGTGCAAATATAGGAACAAAGCAGCATATTACATACACTGGCCGTCAAAATTGGCCACCAGTGCAAATAAACGCGGCAGCAAAACAAGTCCATAACTGAAACAACTTCAGAAGAGCTCAAGAAACGTTATCCTGGGTATCCACCATGCTGGCAATAAGCTTAGCAAGCTTATTAGCTTTGTCCTGTCTGGCGCTTAAATCCTCCAATGCTTGCTATTGCACCAGAAAGTATGCATCTGAATGCTCCAGGGACTTCCGCAGTCCTTCCTCTTCTTGTCGCAGCACAGCTGATCGATGTCTTTCAGCTTGTAGTTGAGACTCAAGAAACCAAACGGATTCAGACAGTGAGTTTGAATAGCTTGTGCAAGCGGTATTGGCCAGTAACTCGAACAGTAAACCAAGACAGGACTTTGGGGTTGCCTCAATGTCTTCAAGATAGTTTTCCTTAGCTGTTTTATCAGCTTTGTTGGAGACCAACAAGGATGTCTCACAATCCTGAACATTATCTGCATTACTTCCTTTATCATTGCTTAATAAGGCACTCTTCCCCAATATTTTGTCAGCATTCTAAAAGAAGAAACAAGCAGACACATAACAGGTTTAGCATGTACTAGTATATGAAACTCATTTCGGTGAACCAGTTCATTAGTAAGGTGGACAAGATTAAACTACCAAGTCTTCTATTGCCAAGTAGTACATTATAAAAGCATCAAACAAACATATATCTATGTCCTATGGTCACTGCATTGTCTTGCCAAATCAAAATAGAGACACAGTTCAAATCATATCAGTTCAAGAGAAAGCAGCACTGAAAGAATACAGAGTGTGGGAAACTAAACGGCACATCAAGATTTTAGATGGGTACCATGGGTCTACATGTACAACAACACTATTGGCCCTGTTATGATGCTAGTAATGTGCATGATATGAGAAGTCAATTGTATACACAATTGAAATTGAAATCAACATAGCTATTTATAAGAGCAAACCTGTTAAAGAAACATGCGTAAACATACCTGTTGTGCCATTGGAGTTTCCATTGGATAGTTTAATTTAAAAATAAGTTTGTATGAGTAAATACAGTGATACAAGAGCAAAGCAGTATGCACGATTGCAATGGAATCTTAAATGAGAACAGTTGTTCTTCAGGTTTAAGCACTTGTTCTACATGAACAGAGTATAGTAAGACGCAAGGCATTGCCACATTCTTGGTTCAGGACCAGTAAAGAACAAGGCATTCCTAGTCATCGTCCAGTAAATGTGTCTCAGGAGAACGTAAGGGAATTTGATGAGTTTCTTTGCCAGTGAAGTACATTTTCTTTAGGTAATTCCGATACTGCCACCAAGCATTCTTGAAGATAGCAGAGGTATTAGCACAGGTTACCTCATCCTGAGATTCCAAATCGGTCCTTCTCTATAGAGAAAAATGGGAAAATTTGCTGTATTATAACCATCATGGAGGTAGAATGTATGGGACAAAGCAACGTAATTGCCATGAATAACATTACTTACGCATAACTCCTGGACAAACACCTACAACTGGCATTTTCCTTCATCTTCAGTATAATATTTCCATGATGGGAAGATACGCACATAGGATTTAACAACATCAAATGCGATAGATGCTAAACTATGAATGGCCGGTTGTGCTTCCTCCACAGGAATAGGTGTACTAACTGGTGGAGTTGGGGTTCGCCGTGGTAGTACTGGCGCTTTCGGCACTGGAGCTTCCTTACTAACTGCTCTTGTTTGGGAGATCTGTGGTGGAGATGGTGCTGTGTCAACAGGAACTGGGTTACTATCTGCTAGGGTTCGGGTTAGATTGGGTGAAGATGGTTCTTTCTCCATCGCAGTAGGGGTAAAATCTGTGAGAGTATGGGTTATGTGTGGTAGGGCTGGTTCTCGTGCATGTACAACTGGGGTGCTATCTCCACCAATAGGTAGCACTGTTTTATTTAAAGACTGTGTTTTTACTCCACTAGATACTGCCATCACCCGCTCCAATTCAAATGGCTGATAAATAGGAAACATAGTTGAATGTACAGACATTGTATGAGAGACAGATGCAATAGATAGTGTGGAAAAAAGAGGGCATGAAATAATTGACATGTATATTGTTTAACTAAAACGGATAGCATGACATAATTTCACATATATGATGTCTATCTAAACTGGATAGCATAGCATAACATAATTTAAAGATATGATGACTAACTAAACAGGATCGCATGACATAATTGACATACATGTTATCTAAGTAACCAGGATCGCATGATTTAATTCACATATGTGATTTATATGCTAAGCGGAGGGCATTCACATATATGATGTCTGAACTAAGAACATGGTGTTGAATATTGTGTATATGATGTCTAAACTATGCAATGCAAGACACCATATGCATGATATGAGCAGTAGAACCATGCCAAGTTAGAGCATACACCTAGGTGGGGGAATAGGACTGGTCATCTGTCTCTGAATCCATCTCTGAGGACCTATCGGGACCCAGCAAGAGATCTGCTTTGACAGGTAGCACTGTCTGCTCTGAAGGCCTTTTTTTCACTCTAGATTTTTCCATCACCCACTCAAATGGCTGATTCACAGGAAGAGTAGTTTAATGTATAAACATTGTCGACAAATGGAAATTTAATGAAGAAAAGGATGGGCTAGATATCATTCAAATATATGATGCCTGGTTAAACAGGATGGCATTGCACATTTCACATATATTATGGCTGGCTAAAAGACATGAGGCTGCATAATTCCCATATATGATACTGAAACTAAACAGGTGGCATTACAGAAACATGTCTAAACTAAGCAGATGACATATATGATGTTGAAAGTAGGCACTGCAAGGCAACATATGCATGATCTGACTAACATCATCATGCCAAGTTAGAGCAAACACCTTGGGGGTAAATAGGAGTGGTCAGCTGCGTCTGAATCCGCCTCAAAACAGATATCTTCCTCTGGATTACAATCTAGAGAGGGGGGAGGGTTTGCCATTGAACCCACCATGGAGCGATGTCTGCATGACATTGTATTGCCGCGCAAAACTCTTCTCTTTTTCTCTACATGTTCAGCATGACTGTGTACAATATCTGACATGCATACAAAAAAAATATAGTGAGATTATGTAAGGAGAGCATGCAGAAATCTAGAGTAATGGCAACAACCAGTGGATGGATCCAAAAATAATGATAGCAGGATGATGATTGCTTTAATTTAATAAAAAAACAGATAATGATTGCTTTACTATTTGTTTCCCACCCAAGATGAACAACATAGGCATACCCTAGGTGAACCAGATATTAGACAGAGATACTATTCATTGCTGCCTTGATATGTGCCCCACAACTAATTTAGAACTCAAGTTTGAACATCAATTTGGACCTGACTTGGAGTCTAAGAGGTGAACATGACAATAAAGTAGCAGGTAATATTAAGCAATGCATAACATATGCAGAAACAAAAGAGTGCGACCTCTCTTGTGGATGATGGTGATGCCGTTGCGGTGGGTGCTAGCGGCAGGGAAGGAGATCTGAGGCGGCGAAAGGTGGTCGGGAGTCATGATGGATCGTTCCGTCGTTGGAGCAGCTCCGGTGAGCCGTAAGACGTCAAGGCTGAAGCATCACAAGACAGACATCGTTAATCTCAAGTGGGATTCTAATAGCATCTCCAATAGATGATGTAAAATGCATTACCAAAAAACGATAGATGTAAAATTTACATCACCAAAAACCACCTGACTACAACATATGAGGTAAAAACTGTTGACTCTAAACTTAACTGTCGAAACTGAAATTTACTGTGGAATCTGAATGTTATTGTCGAAACTGAACGTAATGGTAGCAAAGAGGCACTTCACATGGGATAGTTTAGGGAGGGCCTGCAGTTCATCTTCAACCTGCACACCCCTGAGGCGCCAGCCACCACCGTCCGAACCCCGCGCCGCCTCGCCGCCCCGAAACAACTCCCCACCGTCGGTCCGCCGCCGCCTCGCCACCCAGAAACAACTCCCCACCGTCGGTCCGCCGCCGCCCCGGCCAGCACTCTAGCCCCCCCCCCCCCCCCCCCCCCCCCCCCCCCCCCCCCCCCCCCCCCCCCCCCCCCCCCCCCCCCCCCCCCCCCCCCCCCCCCCCCCCCCCCCCCCCCCCCCCCCCCCCCCCCCCCCCCCCCCCCCCCCCCCCCCCCCCCCCCCCCCCCCCCCCCCCCCCCCCCCCCCCCCCCCCCCCCCCCCCCCCCCCCCCCCCCCCCCCCCCCCCCCCCCCCCCCCCCCCCCCCCCCCCCCCCCCCCCCCCCCCCCCCCCCCCCCCCCCCCCCCCCCCCCCCCCCCCCCCCCCCCCCCCCCCCCCCCCCCCCCCCCCCCCCCCCCCCCCCCCCCCCCCCCCCCCCCCCCCCCCCCCCCCCCCCCCCCCCCCCCCCCCCCCCCCCCCCCCCCCCCCCCCCCCCCCCCCCCCCCCCCCCCCCCCCCCCCCCCCCCCCCCCCCCCCCCCCCCCCCCCCCCCCCCCCCCCCCCCCCCCCCCCCCCCCCCCCCCCCCCCCCCCCCCCCCCCCCCCCCCCCCCCCCCCCCCCCCCCCCCCCCCCCCCCCCCCCCCCCCCCCCCCCCCCCCCCCCCCCCCCCCCCCCCCCCCCCCCCCCCCCCCCCCCCCCCCCCCCCCCCCCCCCCCCCCCCCCCCCCCCCCCCCCCCCCCCCCCCCCCCCCCCCCCCCCCCCCCCCCCCCCCCCCCCCCCCCCCCCCCCCCCCCCCCCCCCCCCCCCCCCCCCCCCCCCCCCCCCCCCCCCCCCCCCCCCCCCCCCCCCCCCCCCCCCCCCCCCCCCCCCCCCCCCCCCCCCCCCCCCCCCCCCCCCCCCCCCCCCCCCCCCCCCCCCCCCCCCCCCCCCCCCCCCCCCCCCCCCCCCCCCCCCCCCCCCCCCCCCCCCCCCCCCCCCCCCCCCCCCCCCCCCCCCCCCCCCCCCCCCCCCCCCCCCCCCCCCCCCCCCCCCCCCCCCCCCCCCCCCCCCCCCCCCCCCCCCCCCCCCCCCCCCCCCCCCCCCCCCCCCCCCCCCCCCCCCCCCCCCCCCCCCCCCCCCCCCCCCCCCCCCCCCCCCCCCCCCCCCCCCCCCCCCCCCCCCCCCCCCCCCCCCCCCCCCCCCCCCCCCCCCCCCCCCCCCCCCCCCCCCCCCCCCCCCCCCCCCCCCCCCCCCCCCCCCCCCCCCCCCCCCCCCCCCCCCCCCCCCCCCCCCCCCCCCCCCCCCCCCCCCCCCCCCCCCCCCCCCCCCCCCCCCCCCCCCCCCCCCCCCCCCCCCCCCCCCCCCCCCCCCCCCCCCCCCCCCCCCCCCCCCCCCCCCCCCCCCCCCCCCCCCCCCCCCCCCCCCCCCCCCCCCCCCCCCCCCCCCCCCCCCCCCCCCCCCCCCCCCCCCCCCCCCCCCCCCCCCCCCCCCCCCCCCCCCCCCCCCCCCCCCCCCCCCCCCCCCCCCCCCCCCCCCCCCCCCCCCCCCCCCCCCCCCCCCCCCCCCCCCCCCCCCCCCCCCCCCCCCCCCCCCCCCCCCCCCCCCCCCCCCCCCCCCCCCCCCCCCCCCCCCCCCCCCCCCCCCCCCCCCCCCCCCCCCCCCCCCCCCCCCCCCCCCCCCCCCCCCCCCCCCCCCCCCCCCCCCCCCCCCCCCCCCCCCCCCCCCCCCCCCCCCCCCCCCCCCCCCCCCCCCCCCCCCCCCCCCCCCCCCCCCCCCCCCCCCCCCCCCCCCCCCCCCCCCCCCCCCCCCCCCCCCCCCCCCCCCCCCCCCCCCCCCCCCCCCCCCCCCCCCCCCCCCCCCCCCCCCCCCCCCCCCCCCCCCCCCCCCCCCCCCCCCCCCCCCCCCCCCCCCCCCCCCCCCCCCCCCCCCCCCCCCCCCCCCCCCCCCCCCCCCCCCCCCCCCCCCCCCCCCCCCCCCCCCCCCCCCCCCCCCCCCCCCCCCCCCCCCCCCCCCCCCCCCCCCCCCCCCCCCCCCCCCCCCCCCCCCCCCCCCCCCCCCCCCCCCCCCCCCCCCCCCCCCCCCCCCCCCCCCCCCCCCCCCCCCCCCCCCCCCCCCCCCCCCCCCCCCCCCCCCCCCCCCCCCCCCCCCCCCCCCCCCCCCCCCCCCCCCCCCCCCCCCCCCCCCCCCCCCCCCCCCCCCCCCCCCCCCCCCCCCCCCCCCCCCCCCCCCCCCCCCCCCCCCCCCCCCCCCCCCCCCCCCCCCCCCCCCCCCCCCCCCCCCCCCCCCCCCCCCCCCCCCCCCCCCCCCCCCCCCCCCCCCCCCCCCCCCCCCCCCCCCCCCCCCCCCCCCCCCCCCCCCCCCCCCCCCCCCCCCCCCCCCCCCCCCCCCCCCCCCCCCCCCCCCCCCCCCCCCCCCCCCCCCCCCCCCCCCCCCCCCCCCCCCCCCCCCCCCCCCCCCCCCCCCCCCCCCCCCCCCCCCCCCCCCCCCCCCCCCCCCCCCCCCCCCCCCCCCCCCCCCCCCCCCCCCCCCCCCCCCCCCCCCCCCCCCCCCCCCCCCCCCCCCCCCCCCCCCCCCCCCCCCCCCCCCCCCCCCCCCCCCCCCCCCCCCCCCCCCCCCCCCCCCCCCCCCCCCCCCCCCCCCCCCCCCCCCCCCCCCCCCCCCCCCCCCCCCCCCCCCCCCCCCCCCCCCCCCCCCCCCCCCCCCCCCCCCCCCCCCCCCCCCCCCCCCCCCCCCCCCCCCCCCCCCCCCCCCCCCCCCCCCCCCCCCCCCCCCCCCCCCCCCCCCCCCCCCCACTCCACCACCAACCCTCCGACACTCTACCTTTGTCTTTCTCCCAACCTTATTCCTCTGCTACACATATCCATGGATGCCGATCGATCTCCCTCTATACATAGCTAGGTCTCTCTCCTTATCCACACATATACTAGTAGATCTACCTCTCTATAGTTAGGTCTCTGCCCCCTCCCCCCCCACCGATAGTCGAACGCTGTAGGTAGGTATCCATGCCACAGAAAAACTGCACCTCTGCCCTCTCAAATTCCAGTAGGCCAGCCGCCCTGTATCTTTGACATGGGCAAACACAAATTCGATGGCACTCTTTATCGATCGCGTAGCCACACACTTCATTCCTGTTTTTGATTCTATCGATATCTCACGCCGATGATCCCTCCACTCTCTTCTCCTGGATCGCTCCCTCTATATATGATATATCCATGACTCTGTTTCACACACATTGCATATGTTACGTTTTTTGTTTGAGATATCATCGACACATTGCCTCGGTTTCGCACAAACCATCTCTCTCACACCCACCCACGTACGTACCTGCACCTAAAGAAGAGGTGCACGCAGGACGCACGTACTCACGTCTCATTCCTGGCCACACCCGCGCGGGTACACGGTGGAGTTTGTTTCTGTATGAAAAGGCAGCCCACGTGATAATTTGACGCGTGTAGCGGTTGTTTACTCGAAGGAGGGTCGGGTACCACGCCTAGACGGAACAAAGTTCGACTTGACGCGTTAGTATTAAATAAAGTTATATATTCCTCCTCAATGGCACGTAGTACAGAATATAAAATGATTGCCGTGGGAAAATGGAAAAATCCGCTCCACTATATACAATGGAACCTGCCTGCCGGGGTTTGTCTCTCGTCACACCATATCACACAAGGCGGCGGTGGCCTCTCTCTGTCACCGTTGGTCAGTGATCCGGCCGCATCCCGTCTGCCGGCAGAAAGGGAGGATGTGCATCGTTTCTCCGTTCGACGGCGTTGAGGCAGCACGTCCTGATCTGCGGTACCCGCCGTTCTCTCTGACCAAGCTCCGGCGCGGTAGGGCCTTCACCACTTGCTCGCTGCCGCAGTATGGGCAGATCCCGGCCACCGGCGCCCTCCTAGTAACATCCCGATAACCCTCAGGTACAGCTTCCTCCTGACTTGCTCCACTACCCATCTTCCCACGTTGCTGCATGTGGATCTTCTTTAGTTGTTTGCTTAAAATGTATCTCGGCCGGCGTACTTTCCATCTTGCAATCTCGTCCTCAAACCATTTTTGATAAACCACCATGCTGCTATCTTTCCCTTATTACATGGAATATGCTTCTTTTTTGTCGGCGTATGTGTCTTCAACTCGTGTTATTCGCCAGTAATTGTTTCCTTTCTACCTCTTTTTTGCAAACAGGGCTATCCATTTCACCTCGTTGCTATCGCGACCTTTTGGTGAACTGCACAAATCACTTTTTTTCTTAAGAGTGTTTTGTGCAGTTCCGCCAAGATGTCACACGGGCAACGTTTTTACATTTCTCTGGGACTGCAGAAAGGGAGATTGGTTTTGCTATCCTCCTCATCCAACTCCGTGCCTAATCTTCTCCAACAAGTAGTTAGTCCTAAAGAGAGATCACAGAGGTGATCGGCTTCTATTTGTGTGTGTTATGTTTCATCATCTGGTTCCACTATTATTGTAATCACACTGACTGGATATCTTTGCAAACAGGGATGGTCAGATCGATTTTAGTGGAGCTGCACAAAATGAGCGGATTGTGGTGTCCCCGTACACCCCTTTTTTGGCTACAACGCTAGGTGAAACTAGCTGCCAAGCAATGAACATTGTGCCCATGAAATGGACCCATGCCTACGAACAGCATCGATCAATTATATATTTTTCTTTATTTGTACACCTTCTCACAACTTTGTCTTCAGTTGTGATGTGAATATTGGCACTGATATGCGAACCATTGAGACGCATTAGCAGCCATGGTAGTTTCATTTGTATTTGATGGAATGTTGTAACGAGATAATCTTGAGGCAAGAGGACACATGAATCCTAAGTTGAAACCTTTTTTTCCTGCGGGAACCAAAGTTGAAACCTTCATATCATCACAACACAATTTCATTAAAATTATGTGTACATATAAACAAATCCTGAAGGATTGATAGCAATGCCAGAAACAATTCAGCTTCATTTCGCCGACATGTGGGACATCCTTCATCTGGCTCCACCTGCCGTGCAGCAATATTGAGTGCACAACTGCAGGGAAAAATTAACCCTGGTCGTTGCGCCGCATTAGTAATGACTAGTGTGCAGTCAAACCATAGAGCCCCACCTTCGCCACAGTAAGTTGCTCAGATGAAGCAACCATCATTTCTCTATTCCTTGAATCCGCTGGTACTCCCATATTCCCAGAGTAATAAGTTGCTCGGGCGAAGCAACCATCACTTCACCTTTCCCATAGTAAGTACCTCCTTGGGCCCACTAAAAATCACTTTTCTCTCTCCATCAAGTGCATTTATTGTCAATCTAACCATGTCACCGAAACACCTCTTTGGCTACAGTTAGTTCAGGGTTAGTCATGAGTTAGTCTAACCTCTAGCTAAGTTAGAGTATCCAAACAGGAGCAGTATAGGACATGCAAGTTGCTCAAAGCATACAGTCGAATTCGTATGTCAAAGGATCTTTTTTTCTTTTTGAAAACGGAACGTGAAAGGATCTTCGAATGATATAATTTTCAAATTATATAAAATCTTATCAATAGTGAAAGGCATCCTCGAAGAATACATTAGGCCATACTCCCTCCGTCTAGGTGTATAAGTCACCTTACGAAAACCAAATAATCCCAAAATACTTAGGCGCGGTGCATTAACTCCCACCTTGTTTCTTGTTTCTTGAAATATCCACCAATAAGAGATATGGGGCGTGCATGTTTTCAATGACTTAGACTACCAAACACGACATGCAATGGTTAGTTCATTGCATGCAATGCTATTAATTAGCAAATAAATATTAATTTCTCTCGTTTTCCCCTCTTCCTTGGTCACGGTGCACAATCTAAGATGACTTATTCACTAGACAGAGGGAGTATATAAAATCTTACCAATAGTCAAAACCAAGTGTTACTACTACACCAAACAAGTTCAAAACAAGAAACTGGACCCACTCACGGCACGACACGCCTGTCTCATTTGGTCCATCGGTCAAAGCGCTTCCTCTTCTTGGCATAACAATAGAGTACAATAATTTTTTTAGAATGCTCTTGGCATGTCACTAACATGTGATGAGTTAACGGACCTCAATACACGGCAAAAACGCCTGCCTGCCGCACTTTGAGAGAGACGAGGAGTGAGAAGCGATACGAGATGGTGGATTACTAGAGCTAGGTGTCGCACGGAGGCCAAGAAATATGGTGATAGCGTGGGTTGGCCACGTACAGTATGATGTAACTACACTGGGCTGCCGTGTTTCGTACTCTTCCGGTCTACTGCGGAGATGATTGGTTGATTTTATATCGCTAAATAATATAAAATATTATGAGTGGAGACGCTCCACCACGAGGTTCCTTGCTCCTTCTCGGTCATCGGGAATCTATGTTCTTCCACTCTCTTTTTTGACATGAGCTTTGTTCATCCTTTTGCCAACACGCGGGACATCTAGCATCAAGGTGCACATGTCATGCAAGAAAATGGAGATAAGCAGTGCGTAAGTGAGTCGTGCACTACGATGGCACCTAGTACTACGTAATATTTTTCCTCCTCGATGGCACATGAATAGTGCACATACTCAATGACGAAGCACGGGATGGTAGCCATGGACATGGTCGGCCCTTTTTGGAGAGAGTACTAAATACATATTAAATTTGATGTGTCCCGTCAACTCGCAGAACGACGAGAAGCACACACTGAATGACGGAGCATGGGATGTTAGCCATGGACATGGTCAACCCTTTTTGGAGACTAATGCACTACTGTTGATGTGTCCGGTCTACTCGCAAATGAGGAGAAGCTTTGTTTACTAGTAGTACACTATCTACTGTAGTACCATCATCATTGTTCGACTTTCGGAACAGGCAAAGAGCCAAGCGCACGGTCACCTACTCACAGTATAACCGGCCGTGTTTGCACTAATTTTTTAACGTAGTACCTGAGTGTATTGCTCCAGTGGTCATCACACATGAGCCAATCGATTCGCACCCTTCCACGCTCCATTTTGTCTTGCATTCCTTCCTCCGTCTAGCACGCTGACAAGTGGGCCCAATGCTCATGTATGCCAACGTGGTAGTTAATTATTTTGCAAGAGTCAGCTATCACACCCTTTCGATGCCACGTCAATGTACCCACTAGAAACAAGTTATACTTGTTCGGTTCAACCACCTCCCTAGGTGTTTGGAGAAGAATTGGCCAGCGTGAGGCAGTTCTATAGGTGGGCAGGCGGCAAAAAACAGGGGAAAGCGCGCGAACTAGCTAGATGAGGGAGGGAAGCTTCTACATTCGCAGGGGACGTGGCATTGGCTATTGGGCGGCACCAGGCGGTCATCCAGGTATGCTATAAATGATAGGAAGAGGCATCCTATATCAGCAAGGACCAATTTCCCTACCGATAGCTCATCTAACAGAACTCCCAAGTTAACTGTGCTGAGGCTGGAGTAGTCATGAGATGGTTGACCGGATGGGAAGTGGACTTGATATTAACTAGATGGTATGGGTCTTTGTTTTGTATTTTTTGACATTTTTTGTTTTTTTAACACAGGTTATTCGAAGGTCTATTGTGTTACTTTTTAATAATTTTTATTTTTTGAACACATGCTAATTGACTTGAAAGAAGGTCTATCGCGTTACATTACGACATGTTTCCAAAAAAGGTCATATGACCTCTATCAACTTATAAGTCATGTCTGTCAAATCAACCTCGAGGTACTTGTTCTGAAATTAACCTCTAGGCCTTGCCGGAGTGCTCCAATGTAGCCGGCTATTGGCTATAAGGAGATGCCACCTCACTGCTCACTTAGAGTCATCATAAAAAATACTCATATAATAGGTTGGCTCTTAGAATGGCTATTAGGTTGGCTCTAAGCATTTAATATTTGCATGAGCAAGGTACTTCCTCCGTCTAGGTGTATAAGTCACTTTACGAAAACCAAATAATCCCAAAACACTTAGGCACGGTGCATTAACTCCCACCTCGTTTCTTGTTTCTTGACATATCAACCAGTAAGAGATGTGGGCGTGCATGTTTTCAATGACTCAAGACTACCAAACATGACATGCAGTGGTTAGTTCATTGCATGCAATGCTATTAATTAGCAAATAAACATTAAGTTCTCTTGTTTTTCCTAACTTCTTGGTCACGATGCACAACCAACGATGACTTACTCCCTCCGTCCGGTGAAGAGTGAACATCTACTCGCATGTTGCCGCCCAATAGCCAATGCCATGTCCCATGCGAATGTAGAAGCTTCCCTCCCTCGTCTTAGCTAGTTCACGCGTTTTCCCTTGTTTTAAGCCGCCTGCCCACCTATAGAACCGCCTCGCGCTGGCCAATTCCTCTCCAAACACTTAGGGAGGCGGTTGAACCGAACAAGTCTAAGTTGTTTCTTGTGGGTACATTGATGTGGCATCGATTCCTCCGTCCTGGTTTATTAGTGCACCGTGACCAAGGAGGAGGGGAAAACGAGAGAACTTAATGTTTATTTGCTAATTAATAGCATTGCATGCAATGAACTAACCACTGCATGCTGTGTTTGCTAGTCTCAAGTCATTAAAAGCATGCACACCCACATCTCTTATTGGTTGATATGTCAAGAAACAAGAAACGAGGTAGAAGTTAATGCACCGCGCCTAAGTATTTTGGGATTATTTGGTTTTCGTAAGATGACACCTAGACGGAGGGAGTATTATACTTGAAGGCTACAAGGTTGGCTATAGATGACGTGGCAGTGTCATGTAGCCATCAGCTGGTTATACTATTAACCATGCTCTTATAATACTCCTATATTTAGGAACGGAGGGAGTAGTTGGCATGCATGATACTACCTATAATACTCCCATTACAACCAGCCTGGTAGAATTGAAATACCTAATCTAAATGGTCGCTGCCCGATCTCTTTGTCCTCCTCTAGCATCCGGCAGAAGAAGAATCGAGCAAGACACCGGCTGTATTCGCCGGCGTCGCCTCGGCGGTGGCCTTCATGGGATACAATCGGCGGCGGCCTCCCGTGTTCTACTTTTCCTTGATGATGGCGGCGGGCGGGGACGTGCTGCCCGTCACCTCGTCCACATCTGCGTAGCTGCATCACCTCGTCGACATCCACGCCGGCTTCTTTCTCTGCCTGCATGTCGCGGCTACGCGCGCGTCGACGGCGGATGGCGCAGTCGCAGATACTGGAGGCGCTGTACGACGCGGCAGCGTCGAGGGCAGCGATGATGCCCGTGCTGCCGTGCTCCCCGACAAGCCGGCGTGGAGCAAGTCGGCACTCTTCCTCGAGCTATATTGGAGAGGACAGCTGCGGAACCACGCGCTGGCTTAGTGCGGCAACTATCTCCGACGGGCTAGGCTAGGTAGGTGTAGAAGCGAGCTGCCGGGCTCGGCGGGCCACCCAGACAGCTTTTATGCCAGAGAACTGCTCTTCCTGCTCGTCGAATGCCACCGAAAGAGTGGACAAAATGGTGGAGGGAGGAGCTTGGCCGGCGTCCTGCTCCTGAACGGACGTGTGTGGCCGGAGTTGGTTTCTCGCATTCCACGCGGGTTTCTATATCTATATCTATACTACTATAGAGTGTACCAATTTTAAGTAGGACTAAGAACATCAATCATAACCGTTGATCTTCTAAATCCAATGGCCAATATCAGTAGGATTCGCATGAACAGTTCACTGCTGCTACCTCACCTGTGTTCTAGAACAATCAAGACGAAGGGATGTGATGGTTGCTTGTCTGTTTATTTTACCAGGCCACTTATTAGTGGTTGGGTTTTGTGATATGATGGCTTTACTGCCGCGAGACTCGCGTGCAGCGCCGCCCTCTACACTAGTACTACATCGGTCGTGGTTTATTAGTCCCCCATTGAATTTGACTGAAGATTTAACTGACAAAATGTTAGTGCATGTCACAAAAACTATATCGTTGGATTAGTATTTGAACATAGTTTTCAATGATATAATTTTAGGTGACATGCATCAACATTTATCATACTATATATAATGTTAGTTCAATTTTTGGTCATACTAATGTATAGTAAGGTGCCCGTGCGTTGCACGGAACAGTGAAATGCATTGATCGAGGAGTTGTTTATTTTGACAAAGGATGTGGGGGTCATCTCATGTGTAACGGGTATCGATAGGTTTCTTCGAAGGGTGTGGCTAGGTCTCAGTCCAAGTCTCAGTCAAATGATATAGTATAAGAAGAAAAATAAAAAAATTGAAAATAAATTTTTTGTACTAATCTCCATGCAAAATCAAAGGACTATATCATCGACTGAGACATAACGAAGTCTCAGTCGACTGAGACATAGCAAAACTGTTCTTCGAATATTATTTCATCTCTAGAGCTCACAAACATCCGGGTGAAATAGATAAAAAAGTATCTTTTGCAAACAAAAGCGTTCAACTGTTCAACCTGCATCCAAAACTTGTGAAGAAATAACACTTATTGTGCTTTGCAAGAAATGATCTTTAAGAATTAGTTTTTGAGCATCGATTGTTATACATGTTGGCTACAGATGACATGGCACTTTCTTATAGTCAACAGTTGGCTATACTATTAAGTATTAACCATGCCCTTATACACCTAGATAGAGGCATTAAATCAGGATGACTTGGAAGGGGGCAGAGGAGATGTAAGAAATGGTTCATCATAAGTCTTTCACCAGTACTGTAGTAAAAATTTCATACATGGAAGATTCTAGACTAAACCATAAATGGATACACTTCTATTCATGCGCGATACTCCAATAGAGCAAGATCATGCATGGAAGTCTCCACATGCTTAGACAGCGGATTACATTGAGCGAAGACTAATGATCAACATTTAACTTGGTAATGCATATGTCCAGGTGAACCTCCTTGGAATCCCCGTGCACATTGTTGGGGGTCAAATCATGCCATGCGTCTTCCATGTTCACATTGGCGGGAAGGTCCCAGCTTGGCACAGTCCTAGTCAGCTTGACGTAGCAAGTGTCGCCGCCCACGTACCTCCAAGGGGTAGTAATAGTGAGCACACACCCGTACATCGGCCTCGTGTCAGTGTCAGCGTCAGCGGCGTCGCCCCTTACACACACTACAGAGACGGGGCGGCAGCCTACGCGGGCCTCGCCGGTGCCCACGATCAAGAGGAAGACGCTGCCGTCCTCCTCCGAGACTAGCAGGCGGCGGTGATCCTCCAGCGATTCCGGCACAGTGAACGGGTAGCACGTCTCGTACTTGATGTTCTTCGCCACGGGCCAGTAGTGATAGACGGACGCCTGTGTGAGGTGATGCACGAGGTCCGCCGGCGAGCCCCAAAACGGCATCGGGCACTCATAGCAGTAGACGAAGGGCTCCTTGGAGGCATCGACCAGGCCGTCCATGAAACGGGAGTGGCTGTAGGGGACGGTGCGCCAGTTGAATATATGAGCAAGTTACTACAAGATTTAGTCTGAATAAGCACAAAAAAAATCATGACGGCTATAACAGAGATTAAACTAATCATGTGGACTAGCATAGTAGATGAACAGATCGAATCTAGGGCACAGACTAGAAACATGAATTCTACCACGATTTCGAACAGGAAGGAAAGAAACACATACGGTGCAACGGGAGCAGCACCGTTGGCGTTGAGGTTGTCGCCCATGTCGTTGAGGAAGAGGTTGCCGAGGTCAGGGAAGAAGTCGTCGTCGGTGAAGTCGTCGCTGCCAGCAGTCGCGAGAGTGCGCTCCCCGAATTTCAATAGCGCCCGCCGAATGGAGCGCAGGAGGGAGTGGCTGTAGGGGACGTTGCGGCCTCCGAATGGAGCGCAGGAGTAGCCCATGAAGCAGTAGATGGTGCTCCTCCCTAGTCTCTACTCTTATCTCTATCTCTACTACTCTTCTTTGTTTTTATAATATACTAGTAGTAGCTGTCAAATCGAATAGTACTGCGCCGTCCGCTGCACGCCCGGCTGAACACGCCTCCTCGCCTCCATCAAACCCCTCTGTTACACCCGCATAACTAGCTCATAACTAGCTCCAATGGGCTGTGTTGCCACATGACCACCAGATGGTTTGATTGAGCCCAGTCGAGATGGTTTAGTAGGAGAATGTGCATATTTCTCAAAAAAAAAAGAACACGTGGAAAAAGTGAAGCAACGTGCAATTCTTTTTAAATGAACGTACAGTTTTATGGCATGAATACTACTTCCCGCTTTTACAATATTGAGCTAATATCGGCATTTATACATCACTATAATTTCTTTTTCTTTGAATCTATTAGCACATATATTACTTCTTTTCCCTTTTACCAAAATCACTCTGTTATATTAAGACGTGCCTTGCACGTGTATACATACTAGTAAATGTAGGTTTTTGAATGCGGCGAGGAGGTGGGTACAGCTGGGAGTGCAGCGGGCGGTGCCCTGGGCCGGCGTGCCGCTTCAAATGGCAGATGCAGTGAGAGGTCGCGTCCGCCCTGACCCCCTTGACGGTGCGCGTCACCTTGTGTCCAGATCTGAGATGCCACGTGTACCAGATGAATGACTCCAAGCTCGACCACTGTGATGCATGAGGTGCGAGCCGAGGAACACTGTTGGAGACACCCTCCTCGTCATCATCTGAGTCCTAGAAGATCTCACCCACATCATCATTAGGCATGCAGCTGCCTTCATAGACAATGTGCGTAGAAGGAGTAGAGGTGACTGGGGATGCACCACATCGTGAGCACTCCGTACGTGCTCGTGTGCGTGGAGCGTGCGTGCTTTTCCATCGGTGCTAGCTCTAAGGCCGAGGCTGCGGTCGTCTTCGTCTCCGGCTAGTCATTGAGCAACGACGGCAAAGAGGTGCTGCAAGAGATGCGCAGGCGCCGTTGTGTGCGAGCTTCACCGTAGCACGACGAACCGGACGTCACCGCAGATGGCGCACGCCTCCATGCAGCCGAGTGTGTGCGCATGCATGTGTTATTCACGTGCATTCTGCGGCCGAGTGTGTGTGCATGCATGTGTTGTGTACGTGCGTTGTGTGCTCCATGCTGTGCGTGTTTGTGCATGAGTTGGATCGGCATGAGTTAGTGCGTTGGCGTGTGTACATGCGTGGCTGCATGCGTCCTGTACATGCGTGGCTTCTTGCGTGGTTATCAATATAAACTAATAAAATATCTTCAACTTAGCATCCTGATGTATCATCTCTAGTGGTTAGCGAAGAGTCATGTTCTTTTATTTGTTTATAGGCGGGCAGGCGGCAAAAAACAGGGGAAAACGCGCAAGGTTCCTTGCAGACGCTCCACCGCGAGGTCCCATGCTCCTTCTCGGTCGTCGGGAATCTATGTTCTTCCACTCTTTTTTTTACGTGAGCTTTGTTCATCCTTTTGCCAACACGCGAGACATCTAGCATCAAGGTGCACGTGTCATGCAAGAAAATGGAGATAATCAGATAAGCAATGCGTAAGTGAGTCGTGCACTTTGATGGCACCTACTCCTATACGCAATATTTTTCTCCTCGATGGCACGTGAATAGTGCACGTACTCAACGACGGAGCACGGGATGGTAGCCATGACATGGTCAGCCCTTTTTTGGTGAGAGTACGTACTAAATAACTTTGATGTGTCCCGTCAACTCACAGAACAACGAGAAGCTTGCTTACTACGCCTTCTCCCTCGCCAACGAGTGCGTGGTGGCTCTCAGCACGAGGAGAAACTTTTGCTTACAAGCGGTGGACGTGCAACAGTTCATTTGGTGTCAGATTGCCAGAAGTACTACTGTAGTACCACCATTATTGTTCGACTTCCGGTAGAGGCAAAGAGCCAAGCGCAAGGCTAGCCATAGTGGGAGTAACATAAGTAGGAGTACCTCCTTTTTTTTATTCTAGAAACAACCACACGCGAATATTGGACGGTAGCAGCACAGCAACTGAATCAAAAATCGAAACCTTCCCGCCCGGCGCCAGCTGAGCCCGCCGCTCCACATTGATGGCAAGTCAGGGCGACACGACCTCTCACTGCTTCCGCCGTTGAAGCGGCGCGCCGACCGAGGGCACCGCCCGCTGCACGCCCGGCATTTCAGACTACACATACTTTGTGAGACAAAAGGTGGGGCCATTATTAATGATATAGTATTATACTAAAGGGACTAACTATTGTAAGCAGGCTCCGTATTAGGTTGGTTCTAGATGATGTGTCAACTTCATATAGCCGGATGTTGGCTATACTATTAACCATGCTCTAAGTATGGTGTGAGTCAGAAAATTTATTAAGTCATTAATTAATAATTAACAGACGCCTTAATTACTCAGACGTTTCTGATTCTTTTGGATAGTGGGGCTATTATTGACTTGGACGTGGGGTTTGGGCCAAAGGCCTACTATTATACTACTTGGTCTTACTCGCACGACCGACCTGACAGGCTCTACCCTAGACGCCGCTGTATCATATGGTTTCACACCATTCCAGATCTTAGCGCCGCCACGCAATTCTTCACCATCCCTCCTTCCGGCGTGCACCGCGAGAAGGGACAACAGTCCTCCGAACCCCTCCTTTCGTGATCCTGTACGGGAGAGGGGCGATCAGGTTTTTGGGGAGCACAATCCTGTGACTGCTGCCAGCGACGACTTCCTCAACGATAGCTTTCTTCCCTGACCTCGGTAACCTCTTCATCAACGACATGAGTGACAACATCAACCACAGCGGTTCTGCTCCCGCTGTACAGTATGTGATTCTGTCCTCCTGGTTTAGTCCACATCATTACTTTGATCTTTGCAATTGTCATCATGATCTATTTACTGTTGATTCAGATTACATCTCATAGTAAATTGCTCATATATTCAACAATCCAATCCAAAAACCTGATTATAGGCAATTTACTCCGAGTGGTTTTGCTGCGCTTTTGAAGCCACCTACTTTTAAGGGGGTGCAATATAAAAGGTGGCGCACAAGAGCAGTATATTGGTTTTGGATCATGTACTGCTATGACACCACTAAGGGTAAGCCTGAGGGCGATCTTAATCCTACACAGCAGGAAGCTTTTGAGAACATGGATACCCTCTTCAAAGCCGCCCTGCTGAGTGTTCTTGACGATTCCATTGTGGATTCATATATGTCGTTTGACAGCGGCAAAGACATGTGGGCTGCGCTCTAGGCCACGTTTGGGGCCTCGGGCGCTGGCAACGAATTGTACGTCATGGAGCAATTCTGTGACTACAAGATGACCGATGAGCGCTCTGTTGTTCAGCGGACTCATGAGATACAGTCACTCGCTAAGGAACTTGAGTACTTCAAGTGTGTGTTGCCGGACAAATTTGTTGCTGGGACCATCATTGCCAAGCTTCCACCTTCGTGGAATGATTTTTCTACTTCTCTGAAAAACAAGAGACATGAGTTTTCCGTTTCGGATCTCATTAGCACTCTTCATTTTGAAGAGAAGGCTAGAGCAAAAGACACACGTGCTTGGGTCGCTGAGGGAGCTTCTAGTGCCCACATGGTACACGAGAAGAACTTCCAGCCCAACCAGCCCCAAAACAACAAGAACAAATCTCAGGGGAAAGGCAAGTTTGATGCAAAGAACAAGCCGTCACATTCTACCAACTTCAAGAAGAATTCTCATAACGGGAAGGGATACAAACCTCAATTTTGGTAGCACCGCACAAAACTTATATGGCTGCATCTACCTGCTGTCAGCTAACCTCATGGTGCTCCAGGTATTCCTACATTCGTAACTAGGTACAATCACCACCGCAAGATGAAATAAGCTTATTCGTACGTTGACTTGCTGATTGCAGTGCGGAACAATCCTGTCATGTGTGGAGTAGCAAACAAGCAGTGCAGCCGAAGGTGGAAATCAACCAAGGACTTATGAAATTATATATAATCTTCCTCAGGCAGGTCAGTATCCCCTTCGTCCAGATGATCATGTTTTGTCATGTCGAGCTATTGATATGTGCTACTGTTTTGCAACACCATTTAAGTATAGCTATTGTTTTCCTATCTTTTCAGATTCAGGACAATGAAGATGATTTCAGGGGAACTGCACAATATGGACTCATGTTGAGTCATCTCTATTGCCTCATGTGTTTGCTGCAAATGTGTCAGCATCAATTGCAAGATGAGGCAGCTAGCTAGCTGTGGAGTTGCCAACACGCTCAAAGTGCTCGCAACATTGAGAAGAAACAAGCATGCCCAGGAAATTAATGCGTACGCAGGGAGGCCCTTTGCTCAGAGAAGCATCGACCGATTTTCTTTATTTCCACACCTTCTCACAGCTTTGTATTGGTTATAGTATGGTGAATCATTGAGATGCATAAACATGCTGAACTTTTGTTCTTCTGAATGTTAGTATGCATACCGTATCTTCTGAAGCTTAGTTTAATGTAAATGTTGACTAGCCTGTGAACCTTCACAATCTAGTAAGTATATTGAGGCCTGTTATTTGACACCTCACTTTGTCGCGCTACGCGACCAGTGTGAGTGTCTGCATCTAGTACCGCATCCTCCAATTTGGTGGATGCCAAGTTGAAAAAGGTTACCGATGAGTAGCCATAAGCTGGAGGCGTTTCTTTTTTTCTTTCAAATGGGCAATAAGCTGGAGAGTGTCTCGGGCTGCCTCTAGCACAACGCCCTCCAGTACGAAACACGGGCAGCAGACTGGGCCGATACAAAAGCCTATCCATCTTAAAGCCCATTTGTATTTTTTTGCGAGGAGAAGCCCATATTTCTTGAAGAGGGGGCGATCCCAGGAAAACCCTCCTTCCTCCTCGCTTCCACTTACGCTTCCGTCTCACCCCAATTCCCCCCGCTCCCCATCTTCCTCACTCTTCCAAAAAAAACCCGCTCACCTTCTTCCTCACTCGTACAGAAAGTGCCTGCTCCTCTTCTTCCACTCCTACAGAAAACCCCAGCACCCCTTCTTCCCCACTCGCACTGCCACTAGGCTCGTCTCTGGCTACTCTGCTGAAACTCGTGAGCTCGGCGCGACGCCCACAAGGAAAATGGAGTTTGCTGGCCCCAGCGCCAAGAAGATGAGGCTCCCGCCAGCGGCGACGCCGGTTGTAGATCCCGCACCCGGCATCGCGGGGAGAAGCGGCGAGCCCCCCCCACCCGTATCTGAGGAACCGGTAGAATCTCCGGTGGACCGCATCAGCGATCTCCCGGACGTCATCCTTGAGGAGATCATCTCGCTTCTCCCCACCAAGGATTGCTGCCACACACAAGTCCTCTCAACTCGGTGGCGCCCTCTATGGCGCACCGCGCCCCTCAATCTCGACTGTCGTCAGATAACTGTCCTTCCTGAATTTAATCTCCTCAGAGCCATCGTCTCCTCTCACCAGCAGGGCCCCGTTCAACGCCTCTGCATCCCGACACGCTACCTGCTGTCCATACCCGGCACGGGGGACGCTTGGCTGACATCCCCTGAATTCGGAAAACTCCAGCAGTTTGAGTTCTACCATTACCACGAAAGTTTCATACCACAAACATACCAAGAATTCGTGCCCACACCACCGTTGTCCATCTCGCGGTTTTCCTCCTCTCTCCACACCGCCACCTTCGCCCGGTGCCATCTACCACACGATCTGGTACAAATGCTTCGACTCCCACTGCTAAAAAGACTTTCGCTTGTGGTGGTTTATCTGTCGGAGGCCTCACTGCACAGCATCATCCACTCCAGTTGCCCTGCCCTGGAGTGCTTGCTGATTGTTTTGGGAATAGAAATCCCTATCAGTTGTCTCCAAATAAAGTCGCCTCACCTTAAAAGCATTGGAATTTGTTTTAAAGGACATCAGCTCATCATCGAAGATGCCCCTTCACTTGAAAGGTTGCTCCTTGATAATTGTTATAAACCTTCGCAAATAACTGTCGTCTCTGCGCCCAAACTGGAGACCTTGGGTGGAATTCGTGATCCGTTTAATGATCACAAGAAGTTGGTGTTTGGCTCCTCACTTTTTCAGGTACCGTATATTATCATCTACACATTTGTAATCATAAGCTACATTTTTCATTTGTGCGCATAAGTTTTATATCATCTTGGAGTACACTTTGGGTACTAATATTATGTTATATGCTCAATGAAGAGTTCTTCCATGGATAGCCTATCAATGCTGCTGGATTCTGTCAAGATCTTATATATCGGAATGTATAGTTATGATCTGAACATAATTATTGGCTTGCTGCGATGCTTTCGGTGTCTGGAGAATTTATATATGGAGGTGATGATTTCATGCACATTGAAAGACTGTATATATTGTACTAGAATTAACCGTTCAGCTGTTGCTCTTTCGACATACTCTTTTTTCAGACCTTAACTGTTTTCAAATCTTCATGTCTACTTAGGTACTGCAAGCACATGGACAAAAACGTATAACCAATCGGTGGCGTAATAAGCACCCAGATTTTCTCAGTTCTCATGACATTCGTTTGAGGACAATAACGATGGAAGGATATGCATCCAACCAGGCAAACAGAAGCTTTGTCACATTCTTCCTGTTGAATGTGAGGTTACTATTGTCCCTGAGGCTTAAGTTTTACCGCAAGAGATTTCTCACGGACGGACACGTTGAAGAGCAAAAAAAGAAGTTTCAGGTGGACAAATGGGCTTCTAAACGTGCTCGGCTTCTATTTACAACAAGTTGTAGTCATCGTGCAATAATTTTTTATGCACAGGATGTTGATTTTATGGATCAGACCGATCCATTTGTTTGTGACTGCGAAAAAGAGTGGTTGGGTTAGATGTTACTGCCATGTTCCTTCTGGGTTTTGTCTAAAAATTTGATGAACAATTAATCCTTGGGCTTTTTGTACCGTTCGTAAGCTTGAGTTGCATGTTGTTGCCCTCGTACTCCCCTCCACTTGCCACTACACTGCCGCATCTTCCACGGCTGCTGTTCCTTCCCGTCCGAGGCCTCGCCGTCGTTCTCCACCTTGGTTCGCTCGCTGTGCCCGCCTCCGTCTGGCATTGTCAACATGGTCAACAACCAAGAGGAATCAGGAGATGACTGTACGTGGAGAGGCTGACAGTAGGGACCCACCAGGGTCATTGCATTACGCAAGCAGGTGCCTCGTTATTACAAGCCAAAAAAAATACTTCCTCCTAATTCCTCACTGCTAGAAAATCACTTAAATGTCTTAAAAGGTCAAATGACCCCTGGAATTTTCCAAAATTTGACATGACAGTTGTATTAGTACTACAAAATTTCTCGTTCATTTAAAACACCATCCGTTGCCACTTTACTCCAAATTCGTCTTTCACAGCTAATAAAAAATATGTACAACATCACACACAGTTGTTTTCTAGGAACCGTTTGCGATGAAAATATCTGGGTCTATTTAAGTCTCCCTCCTTCAGCTTCGCCGGCTCGTCTGCTCCAGTGCCGGCAACCCCCGAATCTATGAATCCCAATCCCCATTCCCGCACCCTCTTCTTGCAAAGATGACGCCATGGAAACGCTTCGTGAAGGCCCGTACGATGGTCGCGTCCCCCCCCCCCCCCCCCCCCCTGAGCGCCGCCACCTGCGCCGAGAGCACGACCGCCTACACCGAGAGTGCCGCCGCATCCGCATTGAGCGCGGCCGCTTCCGCCGAGAGGGCGTTTGCGGCAGCCGAGACGGCTGCAGCTGCTGCTGCGAGGGCGGCTGCAAACGCCGAGAGCGCTCGAGCTGCTGTCCGTGCCGCCGATGTCGCCCTGGCCCGGGTCGAGGCCATCCACGCTAAGATCGAGGATGCACACGCCAAGATATTCCAGGCCACCTCGGACTCTAGCATGCAACCCACATCTGAAAAGGCGGCGGTGGCCATGGAGCACCTGCTTCCTCATGAGTTCGCCGAGCGAGAGCTGGAGATGCAGGAGGCGGCAGAGATCGAGGAGCACCAGGAGGAGCAGTTGCGCGTGGCCGAGGTCGAGGTAGAGAAGAGTCTGTCCATCGAGGAATCGGCAGTGTAGTACCAACGCGAGCTCTGGCACAGCCACTACTACGAGTACTACAACCTTGAGGGCGGCGCCGACGACGAGGACGAGGACGAGAACGAGGACGCGGTCGACTTCAGCAAGGGGGACGCGGAGTCCACCAACGGCGGCATGTCGCCAGGACAAGTCATCGACGTCTCATCTCACACCGGCGATGCATAGGCCGGCGCGGCGGAGGATTTGTTAAAATTACACAACGAGCGGATAACACCAGGGACCCAGCAGCTCGCCCAGTTTTTTTTTACCACCCCCCCCCCCCCCCCCCCCCCCCCCCCCCCCCCCCCCCCCCCCCCCCCCCCCCCCCCCCCCCCCCCCCCCCCCCCCCCCCCCCCCCCCCCCCCCCCCCCCCCCCCCCCCCCCCCCCCCCCCCCCCCCCCCCCCCCCCCCCCCCCCCCCCCCCCCCCCCCCCCCCCCCCCCCCCCCCCCCCCCCCCCCCCCCCCCCCCCCCTTTAGTTTCAGAGACGGAGCTCAACCGCGCGCTGTGCGGGGGCTATGGCCCGTCTAGCGCACGCTTACGCTTTTATTTAAGCACATGACGAGCCCAGTTGATATTTTTTTCTTTCTGAAAATGGCTAGCCCAGTTCTTTTTTTTGGAGAACACCAAAATCGAGGCCTACTTGCTTTTCTCAGCCCTGCTGGGCAGCAAATCTTTCAAGACGAGGAGGGAGGGATGTAAAGTAGTAAGAAACGGGCTTCCCCAGAAAATGGGCTATAAGTTGTAAGAAATGGGCTGTAAATTTTTAAACCAAAGCCAACCGGCAATTACATTAAAATATCATTTTTTCTGGATTTCTCTACTCTCTACTCTTATAAAAACCAAAGCCAACTGGCAATTACATTAAAAGATCGTCTTTTCTCCCACAAGATAAACTACTCATACAAATGCATCTTCATGTTTCGTGCAACGCACGGGCATCTTGCTAGTTAAGATTTTAAATTTCATTCATTTTTTTTGTGGAGAATTGTTTTTTGAATTTTATTTTGATATAATTTTTTAAAAATTATTTTTAACGCGACTCAAAATTTCGTGATTAAAAGAGTTCGGACCCCACCAAAATATGAAAAATTTCATTGAATTTTTTAGCAGTGCCCAGAATATATGGTCTGTAATGCTAATAAAAAGAATATGGGCTTCAAATATCCTTAAGAATTAGAAAATGGGCTGTAAATTATTGAAAATAATGGCTAATGGGTTGTATGTTGTTTTCCACAGATTTGGAGGCTGACTTCTGGGCCTACTAGGTTGACGATGACGCTGTCCTAATTTTTTTTGACGCGTACGCAAGGCTTTGTCAACTTAGTCAACACAGAGCAGTGACTGTTGGATGTCCATCCAACGGCCGCCATGCTTCTTCAATCTCTGATCTTCCTGCTCCAGCCGCCCAAACCAGCGCCGGCGGGACTGCCTGCTCCCTCCTCCCGTGGCTGGCTGTGCTGCCACCAGGCCATCCCTCTACACACCCGCACATCCTGTTATTTTCTGGCGACGTCAGCCTCACCCCGCAGCTGACCAGTCAGCGCTTGTACACCCCTCAGCATGGGCATCCGCTGCGGTGGCTTCGCCAGCTCCGGGTCGTTCCCTTCCTGGGCCTCGCCCTCGTCCATCGTGTTTATGCTCTCGGCGCGGCGAGGTCAATATGGTCAACAAACAACAGCCATCGGAAGAGGCTGACAGTAGGGGTCCACACAAGGAAATGCCTCCTTATTACGCGCAAAATAATGATTCCTCCACCTGACAGCTGGGACCCACCGAAAGGGCCTCTGTATTTCTTGAAAAAAACGCCCCCCGCTGTCAGCTCGGACCCACCAGCTATATCTTCGCACACAAGGAAGTGCCTCCTTATTACGCACAAAAAAAATGAATACTCCCCCTGCTAGCTGGGACCCACCATTGTGGGAGGCTGAATTGTGGGCCTACTAAGATGACAGGGACGGAGGGCTTTGTCAACTTAGTCAATATGAACGATTCTAGCTCCAGTGACCGTACGATGTCCATCCAACGGCCGTAGTGCTTCTTCAACCTCTGGTCTTTTTGCTCCAGCCGCCCAAACAAGCGTCGGCCGTGCCGCCGGCTCCTGCCTCCCGTGTTCGGCTGTGCTGCCACCGCTGGCCATGCCATCAATCTATACTCACCCACACCTCCTGTTATTCTCCGACGACGGCAACCTCACACCGTAGCCGAAGCAGTCAACCCACGTACTCCCCTCCACGTGGGCATCCACCGCCGCATCTTCCCCGGCTCCGCGTCGTCCCCTTCCTAGGCCTCGCCGTCGTCCACCGCCCTGGTGCTCTCGGTGTGGCGTGGTCAATGTGGTCAACGAACGACTTCCATCAGAAGAGTACTGTACGTGGAGAGGCTGACAGTTGGGTCCACGGCCGCAGCAAGGAAGTGCCTCCTTATTACGCGGAAAATAATGATTCCTCCACCTGACAGCAGGGACCCACCGGACGGGCCACCGTATTTCACGAAAAAAACATTTCCCCCTGACTGCTGGGACCCACCAGCTACATCTTCGCACGCAAGGAAGTGCGTCCATATTACGGGCAAAAAAAATGATTCGCCCTCCTAACTGCTGGGACCCACCAGCTACATCTTCGCACGCAAGGAAGTGCCTGACAGTCGGGACCCACCCGGTCGAAGTGTATGTAGCGTTGTCATTCTGGTCGCGAACGTGTACGTACATACTGGTCGATGTAGAGGCGCGCACGTGTGGTAGTATAGGCGCGCACGTAGCATGTACACGTACGTACAGCAGCCAGGGTGCAAGAAAGTAAATACGGCCACGTACGTACATACGAGCGGGGTCTCAAACGCCTACTCACGCATACGTACGGCCAGGGCTCGTGTAAATGGCTGTGGCTGGGTCGGAATGGAGAAACTGCGTCGTTGTCGTGTTCATGGGGAGGCAACGGAATGCGTCGTGTTCATCGGGAGGCAACGGAACACGTGCTGTTCATCGGGAGCCAACCGGCTTGGACGGAACAGCCGATGGAAACGAGGCCTGGCGTACCGCAGAACAGAGGAAACGGCCTTGTGTTCGAACGGCCACGGTGGAAATGGGATCCTGTTCATCGGGAGGGGTCTGGCGTACCGCAAAACGAAGGAAACGGACCTCCTACGGTCGAAACGGGGTCCTGTTGATCGGGAGGGGTGTTGCGTACTGCAAAACGGAGGAAACGGACTTGTGTTGGAGCGCTACAGTCGAAACGGGGGTCCTGTTCATCGGGAGGGGTGTGGCGTACCGCAAAACGGGACTCCACGGGATACTGTTCATCTCCACCGTTGACCTCCTCTAGCCTCCACGGGCTACTATTCATCCACCGTCGACCTCCTCCAGCCTCCACCTGTGACTGTTCATCCACGGGCTCCTGTTCATTCAGCCTCCACCACGCGCTCCTCCACCGGCTACTGTTCAACCAGCCCTCTCCACGGGGGTCCTGTTCAACCACCCCTCCACGGGCTACTGTTCATCCAGCCCTCCACCGGCTACTGTTCAACCAGCCCTCCACCGGCTACTGTTCAACCAGCCCTCCATGGGGGCCTGTTCATCCAGCCCTCCACGGGGTCCTGTTCATCCACCGGATCGATCGGGGTACTGTTCATCCAGCGACAACGGCCTCTACTACCACGGGTTCCTGTTCATCCAACCCCCACCGGGAACTGTTCATCCAAACCCCCCAACAACGCTCACTGTTCATCAAGGGAAGGAGGCAGCAGTGTTCGATCGGCTTCAGTTAGCAGCAGTAGTGAAGGAATCACTCGGGTTCAGTTAACAGCAAGGGATCGATCGATCGCTCGGGTTCAGTAACGCGTAGCCTACAGTGCAATCGCTCGGGTTCAGTTAGAGCCCAATGCCTCGCTCGGGTTCAGTTAGAGCACAACGCCTCGCACACAAGCATGTACGTACGAGAGAAACGCGCATCGCTCGGCCCTCGACCACCCACCGTAACCAGGAACTCCCCCGATATTTTCCTCGCCCTCGCTTCTACCATGGTTTTCTCCGTCATGGACGGCCCAAAGAATGTCATGCAGCTGCGTCTCCGGCCCGCCCAGGACAAAAAGCCCATTTTCTGTCATGATTTTTTGTCATAGAAGTAGGAGCCCACCACATCTATGATGATACCGGGTTTTGTCACAATTATCGTCATAGAAGTGTCATAAGCATCACAGGAAAAAAATTCGTTCGGCCAAAAATGTCAAGGATGTGTCTTTTTTTTGTAGTGACAGCCGACCATGGAAGGAGGGAGCAGGCAGTCCCGCCGGCGCTTGTATGAGCGGCTGGAGCAGGAAGAGCAGAGACTGAAGAAGCACGGCGGCCATTGGATGGACATCCAACAATCACTGCTTGTGCGTCAACCTTTTTTTAGGAAAGCCTCAAATATGTGGAAAACAGCATACAGCCCATCTGCCATTATTTCGAATAATTTACAGCCCATTTGCTAATTCTTAAGGTTTTTTTGGAGCCCATATTCTTTTTGTTAGCATTACAGCCCTTATTGTGGCCACGGTTAAAAAAATATACGAAATTTTGCATATTTTGGTGCAGTCCGAACTGTTTTTAATCCCGAAATTTTGAGTCAGATTCAAACTGATTTTAAAAATAAATGTATATCAATATAAAATCCAAAAAATTGTCCACGCATAAAAATCAATGGAATTTAAAATCTCGAAATGAAAAAAAAGAAATTTGAAACTAATTGTCGATTTGATTTTTTTTGAAACTAATTGCCGGTTTGATGTGTTTTAAAAATATACAGCCCATTTCTCATTACTGATAGGCCATTTTCTGGGCCTGCCGAATGAATCTCTCCTCGTCTTGAAAGATTTGCAGCCCAACAAGCCTGACAAAGTGAATTACTTGACAAAGCACAAAATAATTGGGCTAGCCATTTTCAGAAAGAAAAAAACTACTGGGCTGGTCTGTGGTAAACATAAAAGAAAATGCTGTTTAGACAGGCCAGAGTGCCCCGCACAGCCCAGTTGACACCCTGCTTCCGTCTCAAAAACAAATTAGATAAATGCCACTCCAATTATGGCGATTCATAAAAATGCCACTGCAATTTCCAAACTTTGAAAAATGCCACTGCATTTTTGCAAACTTTGAAAAATGCCACTGAAATTTTTGCAAACTTTGAAAAACGCCACTCCAGACTTCAAAAAATGCCACTGGAAATGGCATTTTCCAAAGTTTGGAAAATTACAGTGGCATTTCTCGGAATCACTAGATTTGGAGTGGCATTTATCAAATTAACCCAAAACAAAAATAACTGGGCGAGCTACTGGGTCCCTGGTGTCAGCCGCTCGTTGTGCAATTCTCTCGTTTATTGACTACGTTGACAATGGCATGGGACCCAGATGTCAGAAATCCATTAGGAGGAGCCATTTCTTTATTGGCTTGAAATAAGGAGGCACTTGCTTGCCTACTACCATGACCTTGGTGGGTCCCTGCTGTCATCCTCTCCACGTACAATCATCTCCTGATTGTGTACGCGTCAACCTGGTAGGCCCACAAGTCAGCCTCTAAACCCGTGCCAGACAAATACAACCCATTTAAAAAAATAACAGCCCATTCCATACGTTCAAACAAAACATTTAACATTCAGAGCAAAGTAATAGGTCTGATCCATATATAGAGTACTGAACTTCCACGTTGACAACCATCATAGCCAAGTTAACTATCTACTCCCACTAATACTCTAGTAGTGTACAAGTACTAACTTACTCTTAGCTAACTAGACGATGCCGTCCGCCATCTGCGATACATGCTAAACGCCGGCACCGGCGTCCTCCGCCTCGCCTCAGACTTGCCAGAGGTGCGATAGGGCACGTTGCTCGCACGTGTTGGCCCTTTCCATGCCGGCGTGGTCCACCGAAGCTTCGGCTTCTAAGCGGGAAACCCACTTGACGAGCTGGTAGTAAAATTCAGCGTCGCGAACGCGTGCGTGCCCGACAGTCTCCAAGGCTATTTGCCGAGCGCCGGCCTCCACGTAGTCGGCCCAGTTGCGGGCGCTCTGCTCGCGACTCAGAGCGTCGGTGCGCTGCTGCTCCATGTCATGCTGGCGGCGCAAATCGGCGATACGCTGCTCCTCCGCCAGGCGGTCGCGCTCCAACAACTCCTCATACTCCGCATTGCCATCTAAAGAACGATAGAATGCCTCCTCCCTCCGTCTGCCTTCCGGTGAAAAACTGAACACTAGTTCCGGCGGTGACCGCCTCCGACGTCGCCTATTGATACGTCTCCAACGTATCTATAATTTTTGATTGTTCCATGCTATTATATTATCTGTTTTGGATGTTTAATGGGCTTTAATATGCACTTTTATATTATTTTTGGGACTAACCTATTAACCGAAGGCCCATTGCAAATTGCTGTTTTTTTTGCCTATTTCAGTGTTTCGCAGAAAAGGAATATCAAACGGAATCCAAACAGAATGAAACCTTCGCGAGGATCGTTTTTGGAACAAACGCAATCCAGGAGACTTGGAGTGGACGTCACGGAAGCAGCGAGGAAGCCACGAGGCAGGGAGGCGCGCCCCCCACCCTCGTGGGCCCCTCGCAGCTCCACTGACCTACTTCCTTCGCCTATATATACTCTTATACCCTGAAAACATCCAGGGGAGCCACGAAACCTATTTTCCACCGCCGCAACCTTCTGTACCCGTGAGATCCCATCTTGGGGCCTTTTCCAGCGCTCCGCCGGAGGGGGAATCGATCACGGAGGGCTTCTACATCAACACCATAGCCTCTCCGATGATGTGTGAGTAGTTTACCACAGACCTTCGGGTCCATAGTCCCCCCCCCCCCCCCCCCCCCCCCCCCCCCCCCCCCCCCCCCCCCCCCCCCCCCCCCCCCCCCCCCCCCCCCCCCCCCCCCCCCCCCCCCCCCCCCCCCCCCCCCCCCCCCCCCCCCCCCCCCCCCCCCCCCCCCCCCCCCCCCCCCCCCCCCCCCCCCCCCCCCCCCCCCCCCCCCCCCCCCCCCCCCCCCCCCCCCCCCCCCCCCCCCCCCCCCCCCCCCCCCCCCCCCCCCCCCCCCCCCCCCCCCCCCCCCCCCCCCCCCCCCCCCCCCCCCCCCCCCCCCCCCCCCCCCCCCCCCCCCCCCCCCCCCCCCCCCCCCCCCCCCCCCCCCCCCCCCCCCCCCCCCCCCCCCCCCCCCCCCCCCCCCCCCCCCCCCCCCCCCCCCCCCCCCCCCCCCCCCCCCCCCCCCCCCCCCCCCCCCCCCCCCCCCCCCCCCCCCCCCCCCCCCCCCCCCCCCCCCCCCCCCCCCCCCCCCCCCCCCCCCCCCCCCCCCCCCCCCCCCCCCCCCCCCCCCCCCCCCCCCCCCCCCCCCCCCCCCCCCCCCCCCCCCCCCCCCCCCCCCCCCCCCCCCCCCCCCCCCCCCCCCCCCCCCCCCCCCCCCCCCCCCCCCCCCCCCCCCCCCCCCCCCCCCCCCCCCCCCCCCCCCCCCCCCCCCCCCCCCCCCCCCCCCCCCCCCCCCCCCCCCCCCCCCCCCCCCCCCCCCCCCCCCCCCCCCCCCCCCCCCCCCCCCCCCCCCCCCCCCCCCCCCCCCCCCCCCCCCCCCCCCCCCCCCCCCCCCCCCCCCCCCCCCCCCCCCCCCCCCCCCCCCCCCCCCCCCCCCCCCCCCCCCCCCCCCCCCCCCCCCCCCCCCCCCCCCCCCCCCCCCCCCCCCCCCCCCCCCCCCCCATTGATACCTTGGTTCTCAAAAACTAAGGGAAATACTTACGCTACTTTGCTGCATCACCCTTTCCTCTTCAAGGGAAAACCAACGCATGCTCAAGAGGTAGCACCTATCGCGGACGGGCGGGGGAATGGCGGACGTGGCGAGAGCGAGGATAAGTGGCGAGCGACATCGGGCCGGTGGGGGCTTATGAGGATAGGGCGAGTTGGGTGATGGTGCCACCGGAGAAGGCCGGGAAACAGTCATTATAGGCGAAAGGTAGGCGAACCAGCGTGTCGCGGGAAACGCGACGGTCATCGCGGTCATCGGAATTCAATGCATAAGCAGGCATGTCTTAGCGCGCCAGCTTGCCGTGGAAAACTAGAAAAACTGAAATTATGACTGTGCCGTCCCGTCCCGTTAGTGGTGTGTCCCGTCCGTGCTGGGTCGCACGTCGGCATGATGGTCAAACGAGTGCACTCGAATCATCCAGATGAGGTACTCCCTCCTTGTCAAAAATGATTCCACCACTCATCATCTACCTTGGTTGGTGAGATTTTTGAATTAAGCCCTGCAAACTGGAAAGGAAGTAGTACGTGTGTCATCCGCTATTTATTCGTGTAGGATCGAGTAGGTCATTTTTTGTATTGAGCCCTGCAAACCGGAAAGGAGGTAGTACGTGCGTGATCCGCTATTTATTCGTGTAGGATCGAGTAGGTCGGATAGTGTATGTGTAGGATCGAGTAGGTCAGATGGTGTACGTGTAGGATCGCATTAGCTGATGAACATTCGCTAGGAGATAAGGCATTTGCGAACGTTTTTGCTGGCAGTTTCTTTAGATTCACATGGCATTTTCTTCAGAGCAGCTTGTCAGTTTCTTCAGAGGTAGGCTTTTTTATTCAAAAAATTGCCACTTCGGATCTTGCGTCGCAACTAAAACTACCAGGAGCGCATTAGTAGGCTAGCTAGTGATCGATCAGTAACTTGTAAACACTGAGCGAACAGAAATAAGGAATTGTTAGTAACTTGTAAACACTGAGAACACAGAAATAAGGATCATGTTGTGCACAGCAGTAAGAGCCGATCCGTTCGAAATATTTACACGAGACTCACAGGCCTGGCATTGTAATATGTTCACATTAGTAGCCCAAATTCAAAACCAACTAGTACGATTCCCATACATAAGATCAACATGTTAATGCATCTCAATGATTCACAGATCATATACAAATATGTAGCTCCAAAAGCAAAGATCTAGAAAAAACATCTGTTCTTCCTACTAACATGGATGCTTCTCTTGGCCAACATTCAGTACAGAGTGAAAGACAAATTTGCTTGTGAAGTCTACAATTCCTCTTGCAAACGTAAGTGGTTTCACCAACAGCTGGAACCATGAGAATGAACCACACATGATGGAGGAACATCCACTGCAATATGATTTGGTCTTCTCTCGATCACACGGCGAGACTATTTTTGGAATACAAACTTTAATAGGCAAAATGATGCCCATTGTATAATTAGACCAAATCAATGAAGCACCTAGTGTTGGCCAATAAATAGTACAGTACTACTTTTCTGCAGTCCATGAAGTGACTATCCAATCTTTCTGTGTCTACTTTCAAATGGCACTGCATGCAGTGACTATACTATTCTCTTGTGCAGTTCAACCAAAATTGCGGTCACTTTGTTTGTTTGCCAAATAGCAACGGGCAGACATCTTTGTCTACACAAATATCAAGCAGCTAGTAAACATAT
Source organism: Thinopyrum obtusiflorum (assembly GCA_036873465.1). Classification (NCBI taxonomy): domain Eukaryota; kingdom Viridiplantae; phylum Streptophyta; class Magnoliopsida; order Poales; family Poaceae; genus Thinopyrum; species Thinopyrum obtusiflorum. The sequence continues at coordinate 114,279 of JAAAWM010012099.1, forward strand.
ACCCCACCTTGTATTTTCGGTTTAAACACGTCTCTTCCGCTTAGCATCTGTCATGTTTTGCACTGGATAATTTGATACAGTCATGTTTTGCCCTGGACAATTTCATACTGAATTGATTTGCTCGTTCAGAGTAGAAATATAGCGCATATTCTTCATCAGACCAGGGATATCCATGTTCGCAGTGATGGAAGAGGTGAAATCGGTACAACTGAAATTGAGCATTCAATCATTGAATCCTGTCCTGCACCTCCAATGTAGGTCCACCTTGCCAATAAACTCACATGCAAACCACTAGTATTACTATCTAATGACAGTACAAAAAGAGTAGCAAGATAGTAGCAACCCATGTACCTTCGTAATGAACAGCTCATAGTGCCACCAATTGGATATAAAGGTTTGGAAGAAAACATGCTCCTAATGTTGAACCATTTGGACTTTTTGTGCACTTCCACTAAAATCGAGCATCCATGTTTGCATAGATATTGAAAGTTTGATTACTATAAAAGTGGCACTAGTTGAAGCATAGACTCACAAATATAAGCATTCCAATTTCTTAATGGGAAAAGGTAGCAAGGCTGTTTCTAATCACTTGTTTGAAGGAATAAATAAGGCAACAATGGCTGATGTCAGGAAGGCATACATAGTTTTTTTGAAAAATTTAACCATTCCTGACCTTTCCTCTTCTTTTAAGCATATTTTGTGCAGTTCAACTAAAATAAAATGCCATCACCGCCTTGACAATTCAGTGACACTGTACAAAAGGAAATGACTTAACATTACATCATGATGTCAGGTATGTAGTTGACAGGCATTAGAGACAAACATACAGACCTCCTCTGATAACATAATGAACATTAATTTTAACAAAGGTGTGACTAGCTTTATCAGGATAATTTGAGTGAACTCTACACCCTCTGTTCCTTAATATAAGACGTTTTCGCAGTTCAATTTAAAGTACCCAAACGTCTAGTATTTAGAAAATTAGGTAGTAGTTTTCTTGAGCACATATCTGGGAAAGATTGCCACACTTTATATATGTCCATACGCTAATGCAACACCATTCGAATAGTACAAATATACACTAATCCAGTGGCTAGTGCAACATTAGAGTAGTTATTTTATTACAGGGTACAGTACAATGGTTTTACTGAACAGATTTTCATAAGCTCTAGCACTGGAAGATTTCTATAAGAATTAGCAATACAAAATGTAAAGGTAACAAGTTTCAGCATTGGTATACTAGCTGTGCAAGAGCATTAAACCAAATACAAAAGTCTGAAGGTAACTAGCATTATTAACTAATGATAGTATAAAAAATTTGCAAACCATGTACCTTCAAGGTAAATATCATTTCGAACTCGAGGGGACTTAAAAATTGCTATCCCAATCTTGATAATTGATCAAACATAAAAACTTGATCAAACGAATCAAGAGAACAGCCGGAGGAGCAGGTGCCCACTCTTGGCATTTCCTCTTGTCTTCATAATTTTTTGTGCAGTTTAACCAAAATATAATGACATCAGCGCCTTGGGATTTTGATGACACTGTACAATTTTTTTTGACTTATCTCATGAAAGTGAGGTATGTAATCTATAAGCATTAACAGTGCAAAAATCTGAAGGTAGTAACAAGTTTCATCGTTGGTATACTGGATGTGCAACAGCATCAGAATGCCTTAGCTGAAAAATATTTAATACATCCACAATCAACAGCTAACCCTGAAATAATCCAGTGACATTAAATGGCATTGCTTAAATTTATCGGTGGCATTAGACTGAGTGTGGCATTAGTTAAATGTGGCATCACTTTAGCAGTAGCATTGCTTGATTTGACCGCTGGCCTTATACTAACAGCAAAAAAGTGGCAATAAGAGCATGGGAGGCCCATTCGGACAGTGGGCGCACCAGTACGATGTACCTCCACGGACACATAGAGTGGTGAGGGACGTATGGTTGCCCAGAGCAACGAATATCCAGGCAGCATATGTGGATTATGTCCCATTTTTGTTCTCCTTAGCCACCTTTTTCCTGTGTGAGGACAACAAACCGATCGACCTGGTCATTCTCTATTGCGTTGTCATGCCTTTCTACCCTTCTTCAACCAAGAGACATGAGACTCGTTCCTTAGCTACTGATTTTCCCCTTATCAACCTAGATGCAGGTTCGATGCCTAGTCTCTTGGACAATACAGTCTCCCTTCCTTTCCTTATTCAACCCAGACATGGATTAGTCTGCATGAAGTAGGGTTTCCTTTAATTGTGCAAATTAAGGTTTTCGTCTGCATGACTAGCAGTGCAGAGGATAGCAAATTGGGAAGATGGTGGAGTGGAAAAAGATCCACATGCAGCGACGTGGCAGATGGGGCAATAGAACAAGGGTATGGTTCGAAAAGAGGTAGCATACCTGAGGGTCAGCGGGAAGTGGCTTCGCTCGTGGCCGTCATCCTCCGCACACACTACGGCAGCGAGCTTGGGGACAGAGGCCATCCCGCGTGGGAGCTAGGTCCGAGAGGACGGCCTTGTCGTCAGTGCGTGACCTCGCTCGCCGACGACGAGTGCGTCAACGCTGCACGTCCTTTTCTTCCCCGGCGGATCTGTGACCACCGGTGAGGAGGGAGAGAGAGGCCGTCTTTTTTAGATCTGGAGAGAGGGTGATAGTGTGAGAAGCAAGTGGGCTGCCCTTAGCAAGAAAGCGCTGAAGCTCCAGCCTATATATCTTTTTATACTACTAGTACTAGAGGTGGAGTAGTGGTAGAGTAGAGTAGTTTATATTTCCTCTGCATACAGTACCAGTTAGTCGTGCTTCAAAACTGAACGACACGCTATTAAAAAAATAAAGGTCGATAACTAATGCGGCACCTCGGGCCAACGCGGCCAGATCACATTTTGCACGAGAAATTACACACCATGTTTCGTTGACATGTGGTCCCGTTCCAACATGTCAATGAGACGACGGCGAGTCCTTTTGTACAATTTCCGAATGGATGTCTCTGTAGGCCGGGGCGCCTCTTCGTGTACCGTGGCAACCGTCCACCAACTCTTCGCCTTTCCCTCTCGATTTGGAACTGCTGTCGCACGCTCTTCCTCCCTCCATTTGCCTTCACCCTTCCTTCTGCCATTGTTCGATCGTCTTCTCCATGGAGGGAACAGGCCAGAAACGACCCCGTTATTCTTGCCCCGATCTGAAAGATGACGTGGTGGAGGAACTCAGTGATCGGTGCGACATCATCACCTTGGCTAGCATGGCAGGTTCGTTCAAGACCATTCTTGACTCAACTAATAACATCATTACAAGGAACCCAAGGGTCCAGGAGCGGTTTGATCTCCCCTATCTTCTTCGCCGTGACCCTGCTGACTGGCGTGCGGACGACGGAGGCCTCGCCTGGTGCAAGTTGATGCCGCTTGAAAATGATACGTGTGATGTTAAGATGCCATCGCTTGAGGGTAAGGCTTGGGCAGGCGCAAATGGAGATTGGGTTGTTTATATTGGGTACAACTACGAGTGGGAACTTGTGAATGTGTACACTCGTCACCGGGTTCCACTTCCAAAAATCTCAGACTGCCCAGAGGTTGAGCACACCCGTATTCTACGTACGTTTAACTACGATCATGGTGACTGTCGTCTACGGAAGATAGCAATTTGTCAAGTTCCCGACCGCTCTTGGGATTACACGGACTATGGAGTTGTTGCTATCTTTGACAAGCTTGTTGCCTTCCTTCATAGTTCGACTAGATGGATATTGCTCAAAAATCAGTTTCTATACATGGATGTGTATTGTGATGCAATTCAATACGAGGGTGTTGTGTTTGCTACCACCACTCGTGGCACTGTTTTGCATGGAATCCTTATGCTTTCGGTACGTTTGTCTTCCACCGTAATTATAATCGTTTCATCCACATGCATGCAGGTTAGCTAGTTTCCCTTTACTAATTAACCTTCTTGTGTTTACAAGGTCCTGTGAACATTCCACCACCTATATTTGAAAAAATTTATAACCAAGGGGGAGATGACGACGATGATGATCACGAGCATGAGGACCCATACATTCTGATGATGTTTGCCAAGACTACGTCGGTGGTTCCCCCAAGAGGAGAGGATGATGTAGCACAACAACGGTAGGTATTTACCTCAGTAATGAAACCAAGGTATCGAACTAGTAGGAGAACCAAGCAACAAAACATAAACAGCCCGTGCACACAAATAACAGCCACTCGCAACCCGACGTGTTAAAGGGGTTGTCAATCCCTTCCGGGTAACGGCGCCAGATATGGCTAGTTGACGGGATAAAAATGTAATGGACTGAAATAATAGATCGAAAATAAAATAAAGTGCAGCAAAGTATTTTTGTATTTTTAGTTTAATAGATCTGAATAAAAATGCAAAGGAAAAGTAGATTGCAAAGCAAATATATGAGAAAGAAGACCCGGGGGCCGTAGGTTTCACTAGTGGCTTCTCTCGAGAAAAATAGCAAATGGTGGGTAAACAAATTACTGTTAGGCAATAGATAGAACTTCAAATAATTATGACAATATCCAGGCAGTGATCATTACATAGGCATCACGCCCATGATTAGTAGACCGACTCCTGCCTGCATCTACTACTATTACTCCACACATCGACCGCTATCCAGCATGCATCTAGTGTATTAAGTTCATGGAAAAATGGAGTAATGCAATAAGAACGATGACATGATGTAGACAAGATCCATTTATCTATATGGCAGTAGATATAGATCTCATCTTTTTATCCTTAGTAGCAACGATGCATACGTGTCGGTTCCCTTTCTGTCACTGGGATCAAGCACCGTAAGATCGAACCCACTACCGGGCTCCTCTTCCCATTGCAAGATAAATAGATCAAGTTGGCCAAACAAAACCCAAATATCAGAGAAGAAATAAGAGGCTATAAGAGATCATGCATATAAGAGATCAAAGAAACTCAAATAACTTTCATGGATATAAAAAGATATAACTGATCATAAACTCGAAGTTCATCAGATCCCAACAAACACACCGCAAAAGAGTTACATCATATGGATCTCCAAGAGACCATTGTATTGAGAATTCAGCGAGAGAGAGGAAGCCATCTAGCTACTAACTACGGACCCGAAGGTCTACAAAGAACTACTCACGCATCATCGGAGAGGCACCAATGGAAGTGGTGAACCCCTCCGTGATGGTGTCTAGATTGGATTTGGTGGTTCTGGACTCTGCGGCGGCTGGATGAATATTTCGTCGACTCCCCTACGGTTTGTGGATTTTTGGGGTATTTATAGAGCAAAGAGGCGGTCAAGGGGGCACCCGAGGTGGGCACAACCCACCAGGCCGCGCCTGGGCCTCCTGGCGCGCCCTGGTGGCTTGTGCTCCCCTCGGGGCACCCCCTAGGTGCAACCAGGGCCCATTGCCTTTCTTCTGGCCCATAAAAAATCATCGTGGAGTTTCGTGGCATTTGGACTCCATTTGATATTGATTTCCTGCGATGTAAAAAACATGGAAAAACAGCAACTGGCACTTGGCACTATGTCAATAGGTTAGTCCCAATAAATGGTATAAAATGACTATAAAATGATTATAAAACATCCAAGATTGATAATAAAACAGCATGGCACAATCAAAAATTATAGATACGTTGGAGACGTATCAGCATCCCTAAGCTTAACTCCTACTCGTCCTCGAGTAGGTAAGTAATAAAAACAGAATTTTTGATGTGGAGTGCTGTTCATCAAGTCATATGATATTCTTTTCTTTATAGCATGGACATTTGGACTTTTATGTGATTCAAAGCAATAGTCTAGTTTTGACATAATAATTTAGATACTCAAGCATATCAACAAGCAACCATGTCTTTCAGAATATCAATGCTAAAACAAGTTATCCCTAGCCCATCATGCTCAAACATTGATCCATTCATGAAACACACTCGAATATTAGCTATACCCAATACTTAAGTATGATCATATTGCCTCTTAGTTGGTGCTTTTGTAAGAGAAGATGGAGACTCAAAATAAAAATTGCATAAAGTAAAAGAAAGGCCCTTCGCAGAGGGAAGTAGGGATTTGTTGAGGTGCCAGAGCTCAAAGCGAGAAATTTGAGATAAAAACATTTTGGGAGGTGTATCCATCCCACCAACGAAAACGACGTAGAGCTACGAACGCTTTCCATGCTAGATATGCCATAGGTGGTTCCCAAACAGAAAATAAAGTTTATTCCTTTTTCCACCATACTTTCACTTTCCATGGCTAGCCGTATCCACAGGTGCCTTCCATACCAACACCTTCCAAGGAATTTATTATTTGACAACATAAAGTAAATTCATTTTTGCATTTCGGGACTGGGAATCCCTAAAAAACTTTGCCTTACTCTCGTGCAATGACAAGTGAGTAAACACTCATCGTGAGAATAACACATCCAACATGGAAAATATTAGCCACCCGTTACCGTTCCACGAGCGAAACAAACACACAAAAGAGAAGTTTATTTTGAAAATTAGAGATGGCACATACAAATTTGCTTAGAACGGCAAAAGAATACCGCATATAGGTAGATATAGTGGACTCATGTGGCAAAACTGGTTTAAAGGATTTTGGATGCACAAGTAGAGATCATACTTGGTGCAAAATGAAGGCTAGCAAAAAGATTGAGAAGCGACCAACCAAGAAACGAATAATCTCGTGAAGCAAGCATTAAGCATAAGTAACACCGAATAATGCACCACAAGTAGGATATAATTTTCATTGCATGATTATTGACTTTCGTGCATGCATAGGGAATCACAAACCTTAACACCAATATTCTTACTAGAGCACAATTACTCATCAACATAACTCACATATCACATCATAATATCTCAAAACTATTACTAAGAATCAAGTTTATTTTGTCCAATGATCTTCATGACATTTTTTTCTTTATCCTTCTTGGATATCTATCACTTTTAGACTAATTTTCATGTGTTGCTTTTCATAAGCTCAAATAAATATAAGTGAAGATCATGAGCATAACAAATTTTCTTTCTCTCAAAATAATTTAAGTGAAGCAAGAGAGAATTTCTTCAAAATTTTACTAACTCTCAAATAAATCTAAGTGAAGCAAGAGAGCATTTCTTCAAAAATAACAAGCACACCGTGCTCAAAAAGATATAAGTGAAGCACTAGAGCAAGTCCTAGCTCATAAAAGATTTAAGTGAAGCATAGAGAGCAATTCTAACAAGTCATGATATAATTTTGGCTCTCTCAAATAAGTGTGTCCAGAAAGGATTGATGACTTAAAACACAAAATAAAACAAGCAAAGACACATATCATACAAGACGCTCCAAGCAAAACACATATCATGTGACGAATAAAAATATAGTCTCGAGTAAAATACCGATAGTTGTTGGAAGAAAGCGGGGATGCCACTCGGGGGCATCCCCAAGCTTAGTTGGTTACTCATTCTTGGATAATAGCTTGGGATGCCGGGGCATCCCCAAGCTTAGGCTCTTACATCCTTCCTTCATCCATCGTAAGATAACCCAAAACTTGAAAACTTCAATCACACAAAACTCAGCAAAACCTTCGTGAGATCCGTTAGTATAAGAAAGCAAACCACTACTATAAGTGCTGTATCAAAACAATTAATATTTTGTTTTTGTATTATATCTACTGTATTCCAATTTTTCTATGGCAAAAACTCATCTAAGAAAACCATAGAGCCATCAAAATAAGCACACAACAAAAAGAAAACAGAATCTGTCAAAACAGAACAGTCTGTAGTAATCTGACTTTGGCGAATACTTCTGTAACTCCAAAAATTCTACCAAAATAGGACGACCTGGGTAATTTGTATATTAATCTTTTGCAAAACGAATTGGCATTTTATCACGTTCTGGTGATTTTTAACAATTGTTTTCGTGAGCACAAAGTTTCTGTGTTTTTCAGCAAGATCAAACAACTATCACCCAAGAAGATCCTATAGGCTTTACTTGGCACAAACACTAATTAAAACATAAAAAGCACAATCATACCAGTAGCATAATTGTAAACACTCAAGAACAGAAAGCAAAAGGCAAAAATAAAATTGTATTCATTGGGTTGCCTCCCAACAAGCGCTATAGTTTTGCGCCCTTAGCTAGGCGTAAGGCAAGGATCTAAGTTTTGTCATCCTTGTCCTTTTGAAGGCAAATAGCTAATTTTCTATCAATGGTATTTAATCTTCTATTTTGTGAAAGCACATGACCATTGATAGCAGAAGAAAGATTAAGCATGTTGCGAAAATTCGTATCCAAACTAGCCTTCATCTCTTTGATTGTTTCATTTTGATAAAAGCATAGAAGGGTAGTTGGCTCAACATGATCTCCCTTGGGATGCCCAAATATGGTTTTTATCTTTTCATAAGTATCAATGGCATCCCCTTCAAGAAAACCATTTTCAAATATAGAATCCAAAACTATCTTAAAGGAGGAAGGCAAACCAGCATAAAAACTTTTCAAGTATATCTCTATCTGATATTGGGGCACATAGCTAGCTCGAATTCTTAACAGCCTATCCCAAGCATCTTTCAAAGATTCATCTAGTAAGTAACGAAAAATTCTAGGATCGTCTTCATCAAAATTGTCAAGATTTTCCTTAACAACCCTTGTAAGTCCTTCCACGGCATCATTGTTTATGAGCTTGGAGAGGACAGAGGGGCTATCCAAAGCATTAAAACTCGGGAGTAAGCCCCTAGCCTTTTTAGAATCGGCCATGGCAACAGAAAAATGGCAAGCGAAGAGAGGCGAATAGAACGGCAAATTTTTGTGAAGTGGGGGAGAGGAAAACGAGAGGCAAATGGCAAATAATGTAAATTGCCAGGAGATGAGATTTGTGATTAGGAACCTGGTTATGTTGAAGATCCTCCCCGGCAACGGCGCCAGAAAATTCCCTTGATGATGTTTGCCAAGACTACGTCGGTGGTTCCCCCAAGAGGAGAGGATGATGTAGCACAGCAATGGTAGGTATTTACCTTAGTAATGAAACCAAGGTATTGAAATAGTAGGAGAACCAAGCAACAAAACGTAAATAGCCCCTGCACACAAATAACAACCACTCGCAACCTGACGTGTTAAAGGGGTTGCCAATCCCTTCCGGGTAACGGCGCCAGAAATGGCTAGTTGACGGGATAAAATTGTAATGGATTGAAATAATAGATCAAAGATAAAATAAAGTGCAACAAAGTATTTTTGTATTTTTAGTTTAATAGATCTAAATAAAAACGCAAAGGAAAAGTAGATCGCAAAGCAAATATATGAGAAAGAAGACCCGGGGGGCGTAGGTTTCACTAGTGGCTTCTCTCGAGAAAAATAGCAAACGGTGGGTAAACAAATCACTGTTAGGCAATTGATAGAACTTCAAATAATTATGACGATATCCAGGAAATGATCATTACATAGGCATCACGTCCAAGAATAGTAGACCGACTCCTACCTGCATCTACTACTATTACTCCACACATCGACCGCTATCCAGCATGCATCTAGTGTATTAAGTTCATGGAAAAATGGAGTAATGCAATAAGAATGATGACATGATGTAGACAAGATCCGTTTATCTATATGGCGGTAGATATAGATCTCGTCTTTTTATCCTTAGTAGCAACGATACATACGTGTCGGTTCCCTTTCTGTCACTGGGATCAAGCACCGTAAGATCGAACCCACTACCAGGCACCTCTTCCCATTGCAAGATAAATAGATCAAGCTGGCCAAACAAAACCCAATCGGAGAAGAAATACGAGGCTATAAGAGATCGTGCATATAAGAGATCAAAGAAACTCAAATAACTCTCATGGATATAAAAAGATATAACTGATCATAAACTCGAAGTTCATCAGATCCCAACAAACACACCACAAAAAGAGTTACATCATATGGATCTCCAAGAGACCATTGTATTGAGAATTCAGCGAGAGAGAGGAAGCCATCTAGCTACTAACTACGGACCCGAAGGTCTACAAAGAACTACTCACGCATCATCGCAGAGGCACCAACGGAAGTGGTGAACCCCTCCATGATGGTGTCTAGATTGGATCTGGTGGTTCTGGACTCTGCGGCGGCTGGATGAATATTTTGTCGACTCCCCTAGGGTTTGTGGATTTTTGGGGTATTTATAGAGCAAATAGGCGGTTCGGGGGGCACCCGAGGTGGGCACAACCCACTAGGGCGCGCCTGGGCCTCCTGGCGCGCCCTGGTGGGTTGTGCCCCCCTCGGGGCACCCCCCAGGTGCAACCTTGGCCCATTGCCTTCCTTCTGGCCCATAAAAAATCATCGTGGAGTTTCGTGGCATTTGGACTCCATTTGATATTGATTTCCTGCGATGTAAAAAACATGGAAAAAACAACAACTAGCACTTGGCACTATGTCAATAGGTTAGTCCCAAAAATGATATAAAATGATTATAAAACATCCAAGATTGATAATAAAACAGCATGGAACAATCAAAAATTATAGATACGTTGGAGACGTATCATACTCAGTGGTGCCTGGCAACTTATTTCGATGGATCACCTCTTCTTGTCTGTATACAGGGCACTGCTGATGTTACTAAGGAAGCAGGTGTTGTCTCCCATGGTCACACTCTCTGGACCTAATCCAACATCCGTTGCAGGGTATTCGGGATGGATACTACTGTGCTAGCGCCAACACCTTCTCCCTGGTTTAGTATTGATACTCTTGGAGGAAACTCGCTCTTCCTTGGACAAAACTATCCAATGATGGTGAAAGGCGATCCAGCTGCTGTTCACACAACGTTACTACCATTTATGAGAAGCAACTGTATCTATACCTCAGACATTGCTGTGGTTCCCTACCGTGGCTATCACAATATGCGTCCTGACATAGGCCGCTTCAGCTTGGATGATCAGTCCTGCGTTGGTCTCGAGATTGACAGTAGCTGGCCCTGCCCAGAGAATCACTTCTGGTTCAAAGCAAGTGTTTCCAATGCTGACGAGTGGTTGAGCTGAAGTTCATTTCATTGCTTGTTATTTGTTGTGTGATGAAAACTTTAGTATTTATAATGTATCCTCGTTATAGTTGTGGGTTGATGACCTGCTATATGTAATAAAATGATACGCCTGTGATAAACTTACTAAATTTATGAATGGCCTTCGAGTCGCTTCTCTGAGTGGGCGCTGCGACGAGGCAAAAATATATTTTCCGAATACATAATTGTACGTGCATTGCAACAGGTTATCGGATGAGTCCAATCAACAATAGTACTACTATTTGTACTAGCTTCACATGCTTCGCGCGTCGGACGGGTGTTTTTTTACTGTAGCTGCGAATCCCATCATCCTAGGTCCTCGGATGAGTCCAGTAGAAATTGCATTCTGGTGTTTGGGTTCAAACTTTCAAAACTGCTGCACTATCTCTACGTCTACATATACGTAATACAACAAGTTTTAAACTTGAGACCAGCCACCCACCCTTACAAAGAACACTTTTTAACCTAGCACAGACTCCAGGAAATTTGGCCACAGTGTGAGGTGGGCCATACACTACTGGAATCAGGATCTTTGCCGTCAGCCAGGTCTTTGCCGTCCGCTAGCTGACGACAAAGACCTTCTTTGCCATCAGCTCAATAGAAGCTGACGGCAAATATCTGGCTGACGGCAAAGACCATGTTTGCCGTCAGCCAAGTCTTTGCCGTCCGCCAGCAGACGGCATATAGTCTTTGCCGTCTGCTAGTGGACGGCAAAGAATGAGGGTGGCCCACTACCGAGAACCACCTAACGGACACTGTCTTTGCCGTCCGCTAGCAGACGGCAAAGAAAGTGGCCAAGCTAAAGTCCGTTAGCTAGGATCTTTGCCGTCTGCTGGCGGACGGCAAAGAACCGTGCCATAACTAAAATCCATATCGACGCCCGCCCGTGCCCCACATCTGTGCCCTCTCTCTCTCCGCCCGCGCCCGAGCCACCGCCGTCCCGCACCATCCCGCCCCCGTGCCGCCGCCGCCCCATGCCACCCCTATCGCAGCGCCGCCCCAGCAGCCCCGGTGCCCCCCCCCCCCCCCCCCCCCCCCCCCCCCCCCCCCCCCCCCCCCCCCCCCCCCCCCCCCCCCCCCCCCCCCCCCCCCCCCCCCCCCCCCCCCCCCCCCCCCCCCCCCCCCCCCCCTAATGAATTATTATTGTTATATTATTAATAGATGATGGAACAAAAACTATTTCCCTTCAAAGTGAAAAATCTTTCAGTGAAGTAAATATTAGTGCACGAGTTCTGTTGTATACAAGAAAAAAAAATTGGCATGTGTTGGTAGGTACGTGGCAACCGTATCATCAGAGTTAAACTTTAGAATTAGTATTTGTGATAAATGAATTCAAATGCATTTCCAATAGAAAATGTAATACACATATCTAATGAACTGTAAACGAAAGTTATCCACAGACTCCTTGAAGGGGTTGTATAAAAGATTATGAAACTAATAGTGAGAAGAGCAAAAGCTTTCCTCAAATTCCTTTGCATATATTCAAATTCATCAATCAGCAACACTTGAATTAGTTTAATTTGAGAAAACAACAAGGCATGCATATTGCTTATGGAATCTGTCATAAGAGGCAAACTATACCCGTCTTTTCCTTTTCTTTTTTGCGGAAAGGCAAACTATACATTCTGATTTGCATACAAAGTAAATTGATTTTACGACACTACACCCTTAGTTTCTGATTTGAGGTTTGTTTGTTTGCTTGGTGTGTGGCACTTAGAGCTACCTAAAATATGGTGCAACTATGATTTGTTGCCACAAGTATTCCAATGTGATCACACCAGAAGGAACTTTAGGTTTAGTTTTGGTTAAGAAGAAAGAAGAAAGATGGAAAAAAGAAGATAAAGAGGAGAAAGAAGAAGTGTATTTTCCCCCTATTTTTAGATTACTATGCTCTTTTTTTGAACATTTTCAGTTTTCTTTCACGTTCTAAAGAAATCACTAGTTTTGAAGGGTGCCAATTGCCATTGCCAACTAACCTACCAAATTAACTAAGTGTTGTTGATGTTGTGTTGAGCACAAGTGCATTGCTTTTTTTTCCTCAGTTTTCTTTCATGTCTAGAAACTTGGCTCTATGTTTATAGATATACTTCTAGCTAGATACTAATTGGTCTCTTCTACTACTTATTAGAGATGGGGGGAGGCCGTCACCGCAGGCTCCGCTCTGCCACACCGGAGTACGAGTTGGATGCTTTCAAGTTCTTCAGTATCATACTTGGGACTTCCTCCAAGAGGCAGGTATATAAAAGGAGAGATCTCCCCTTCACCCATCTCATTATGATAACTCTGCTGTTTGCTACATCACTCCTTGTCCCAAACTGCAGAGGCTGCCTGACACTTTTATGAACATGCTGGGTGAAGATCCGCCAAATAATGTGAAGCTGCGACAGGCCGGCAGCGGGTTTCGCAGGCTGTGGGACGTGGAGTTGGTGATCAAGGAGGGCCACATGTACCTGTGTCGTGGCTTGGAGAAGTTCTACCATGCCTATGACCTGCGGCTGGGGTACTTCCTTCTCTTCGGGTACGACGACGCCACCACCATGCTCATCGTGAAGGTGTTCAACGCGACTATGTGTCGCATGCGCTACACTGACGACGATGATGCCAGTACATTCTGCCTCTTCTTATTCCTCTACATTTGGCTTTGTCTCGCATCGATTGTTAACGGTCATTAATTGTTGCATTTGGACAGGCAATGGGAGCAGCAGCAGCGACACTGGCTACAGCCAAAGCAGCAGCGATTCTGGCTGCAACAAAGACAGCAAGGAGGATGATCCGGACTGGAGTGGGGAAGAAGAGGAGCAGAGTGGGCATCAGGCTGAGGATGTCCTAGCGATGGTGGTGGCTGACCAAGGGCAAGAGATGGTGGTGGCTGACCATGGGTAAGAGATGGTGGTGGCTGAGGATGACCTAGCGATGGTCGTGCCTGTCCTGCCTGAAGATGGCCTCGCGATGATGGTGGTGCCTGACAATGACCTCGCGCCGGTGGTGGCGCCGGCGATCCCACAGCTGGGCGACATGACCACGCCAATTGTGGTAGAAGACTACATCCCACTGCCTCCACCGCCTCACCGCTCTTGGCGCATCAGGCTGAGGAAGGAGAAGAACAATGAGAACTGAACTATGTCAGGTATGTCAGATCTCCAAAATGATCTATATATACTTAGCTTTGTTTCCTCCGAAATGACATAAGTTAGCTCTAAGTTAGCTCTAATATGCTTAGTTACCTATGTTAGCTCTAATATGCTTAGTTACATATGTTAGCTCTAATATGCTAAGTTATCTCTACTATGCTTAGTTTCCTATAGGTTAGCTCCAAAATTACTTATGTTAGCACAAAATGACCAAGTTTACATAATAAGCTTATAGTCTTCTTCTTCTTCTTCTTCTTCTTCTTCTTCTTCTTCTTCTTCTTCTTCTTCTTCTTCCTCTTCCTCTTCTTCTTCTTCTTCTTCTTCTTCTTCTTCTCCAAAATGACATAAGTTAGCTATAAGTTAGCTCTAATATGCTTAGTTCACTCAAAGATGGCATAATTAGCTAGGTTGGCTCCATTTTACCTAAGTTGGCTCTAATGTGCTAAGTTATCTCTAATATGCTTAGTTTCCTATAGGTTAACTCCAAAATTACTTATGTTAGCACAAAATGACCAAGTTTACATAATAAGCTTATAGTCTTCTTCTTCTTCTTCTTCTTCTTCTTCTTCTTCTTCTTCTTCTTCTTCTAGTCTTCTTCTAGTATTCTTCTAGTATTCTTCTAGTCTTCTCCTTCTTCTTCTTCTTCTTCTTCATTTTCTTCTAGGTTAGCTCCATTTTACTTAAGTATGCTTACTTCTTATAGTCTTCTTCTTCTTCTTCATTTTCTTCTTCTTTTTCTAACATCTTGTTTATCATTTTGCAGATTTGATTTAATTCACGGAAGCTTGCATGGATGGAATGCTTCTTTTCCATTTGTGCTTTTATTTTGTATCAATGAACTTGCATGGTTGGAACTTGTTATATGGATGGATGGATAACGGTGTTGGATGAACAATGTGAAACTTTTGTAATATGTAAGGATGGAACTATATATGTGTTGGTTATGTATGTATATATGATGAAACTTGTGTGTTGGATATGCTTGTTGTGTATATATGTATATCTGTGTATATCTGTGAATTGCTGTCAAATTGAATGAATTAAATTAAAAACAGGGCTGTACAGGCTAGCTGACGGCAAACATACCACGTGGCAGCTACCTGTGATTCCTGGGACTGGCATGTTTGAGCACTTTGCCGTCTGCCAGCGGACGGCAAAGACCTTAGCCTCTTTGCCGTCCGCTGGCTGACGGCAAAGCACGCCGTTAACCCCTAACGGCTCTCACCCCACCTCACTGCCGTCCACGGTCTTTGCCGTCTGCTGGCCACCAACGGTGGATGGCACAATCCTTTGCCGTCTGTTTGCAGGAAGCGGACGACAAAGAAGGCCTTTGCTGGCACGTGTTCGGACGGACAGTTTGCCGTCTGCTGGCGGATGGCAAAGAAGTTTGCCGTCCGTGATCCATGCCTTTGCCGTCCGCCATGGCGGACGGCAAAGAAGCTGATTCCAGTAGTGATATGTTAATGTGTTCGCTGTACGTAACCAGCACCTCGAATCCTTGATATATAGTAGGGTGGCATGGGACAGAACAAGCATTCACGTCTAGGAGTACGGCACACGCCACCAGCACGACTTCCATCTGACACCATATTTCTTGGAGTCCGTGCTACAGCTATCTCTTCAACCTCCTTGTTTCTCTAACTTAGCCATCACGCGGCGGGCGAGGTGGGGGTTTGCCGATAGTCGGTTTCCTCAACTGCGGTCCCACTTGTAAGGCCAACTCCAACGCACGACCCCAAACGAACCTCCATTTTGCCTGGATTCTGTCCGTTTGGGTAGGGCAATGGGGTCGTGTCCGGGCCATTTCTCGGATGCGGTGGCCGTGCGCCCAACGCGCGGACGCATCCCGGCCGCGTACATTTTTCTTTGCAAACACATATCTTTTTTTCATCATTGACTTTTGGTACATGGAAATACATCACCAAATTTTGACTAGAAAAGCAAGACCAAAGAAAATAAGAACCACAAGAATACATTTTAGAAGATATCCAACTTCCATAACTGCTCCTCTAAGTTGGATTAGTGCCTTCTCGATGCATTCATTATTGATCTACGGAGGCTCGATCTTGCGTGCTTCTTTCTTCTTCGAGTGTAAAGAAGTAGACGTCGCTTCCTCGCATCTAGTCTCATGTCTAGCCTCTATTCTATCAACAAGTGCACTAGTCTCATCTCTAGCCTAAAGTGCTAGAACATCTACTAAATTGTGCTCTATCAATATATCGATGTACTCTTCTTCCCAATACCAAAACTTGCATCCATTCTACACAATAAAATTTTAAGTTAGCACAACTAGTCTAATCCGAGAGCACAATCGAAGCTAAAGTAGCACATACCCCATCGGTTGAGCACTTGATGAACACCCATCCGGGATGTTCCGGCGTTTTAGACACGCGACGCAAGACCTTCTTTGGGCAGTCATTGCACGTAAGGAGTGGCAACGGTGCGCCGACGAGCTTTTGGGGCAGCACCGAGCCCGGCCGACCGCCATTCATATATCTGCCGGCGGACCACCGACGATGTAGATCCGAGCGGCTAGAGGAGGAGTCAGTACCTACATGCGCCTTGCGGCCTTGCCGGGGCCTTCCGGCCCGGTGCCCGGCCAGTCCATGGCGCGGCGCGGCCTCCCACAGCCGGGCGAGCTCAAGCCCGACTGGATCCACTCCAAATCTAGCTGCCGGGTGCGCAAAACACGTAGCCGTGGTTGGGTAGTTCCGGGGCGTCGAGGGAAAGGGGCCCGAGAAATATGGTGATAGCGTGACTGCGTGAGGTGGGCTTGTACGTAGTATGATGTAGGCACAGGGCTTGCCGTGTTTCCTACTCCTCCGGTCTAAATATGGAGAAGATTTGGTCGAGTTCTTCCTCCTTTTGCCGACATGTGGGACATCCAGCATCCAGGTCGTGTCATGCAAGAAAATGGAGTGGTAGTTGAATCCACGTGATGTGCATCTGGGGTTAAACTGTAAATAGAATCTTACTACTCCTGAGTAACTCCAAAAGCGGCCACCGAAGATCTTTATTGGATTTGTTTTTCATCACCAGCACGTCGAGGTGAAAGATGTGCAGGTTCAGTGGGTCCTCTTGCGTTTTCACTAACATGTGGGACCGCATGTGAGCAAACAGACGATGGGCTCCGCGCGTCTGCTGGCTGGCTGAGAAGAGAGATAGAGGAGGGTTGAGCACGGACTCCAGGAAATTTGTTCTACGTAACCAGCACCTCGATATAGGCTCAATATAGTGGGGTGGCATGGGCCATAACCAGCATTCATGTCTAGAGGTACGGCACACGCCACCCACATGAGTCCCATCCGACACCAATTTTCTTGGAGTCCGTGCTACAACCATCTCTTCTCCCTCCTATTTTCTCAGCCATCGCGCGGTGGGCGGGGTGGGGGTTTGCCGATAGTCGGTTTGCTCAACTGCGGTCCCACTTGTAAGTGAAAATGCAACACAGCACGCATTCCCCCTTGGGCGGCGTGCCGGACCAACCGTGTGGGGTTGCGACGCAAACACAGCAGGCTTTTCCTTTTGAACTTATAACTTGTAAAAGTTGGTTCTGCTCCATGGCGCGACCGATAGATTGAAATAACAATTTTCCCTAGAGTAATGAGAAGTTTGGTTCTGGCGCGGTTCATGCAAGAAGTAGTACGGAAATTATGAAGTTGATGCGAAAGGTAAGATAATTACTAGTAGTACCATATACTACTACATCGATTTGACGGAAAGATAAAGATACATACGGATCCATCAACGACATCCTCATGCCCTAGTGCGCCGGGTCACCAACCAACGTGTGAGGAGCAGCGGCGTTGGCGGCGAGCTCAACGTGCTTCTGAACAATGTCGTTCAAGGTTGCCCTGCGGTCCAAGAAGGCCAGCGACCTATCGTCCTCCTCTGGCACGTAGTAGTCCTTGTGGATGATTTGCGCGTAGACGTGGGTGATTATGTCGACGGTGTCTTGCTGCGCCAGGCGCTGTGCGGCGAGCGCGATCTTGAGGTGGACATTCTCCGGTGCGACGGCGGGCAGTCACAGGGCCACCAGTGAGTCGAAGAGGTTGTCACCATAGAGGCCGTTGAGGCTGGCGGGCATTGCAGAGCCTGGGCACGTGGGCTGGAAGCGTACGTCAAGGTCATTCGCGAGCTTCTTGATGACGGTGAACTTGTCGAGGAAGCCGACGAGGACCTCGTCGAACAAGGAGACGAAGCTGTCGTCCAAGCGGCCCCTCGCCCTGGCGGCCTCAAGCACGACCTGGAGACATTCCTCGGTGCTGGGCCGCAGGCCCGCGTCGTGGACCATCTGGCACAGCCGGCTGATGCTCGCGCTCATCGCCTCCATGGGTCTAGCTTCTGGTCAACTGATCTTGCGATTGGAGTGATCACTCTTGCCCTTGGTTAGGGTGCGTGGGTGCGTAGGATTTTGTAGATTGGACTGGCGGGGAGCCTATATATGAGAAGTGCAGACTGCATTGCATTCACGTGTGTGTTGGCCATCTACTCCTCGGCCCTCTACTGCACCTGCCGTTGGCTGTATGACAGGTGGGCCAGCCACCTGTTGGGCCCACGTGTCATACACCCAAAGGCAGGTGCACTAAGTCAATGAAGCTGCGTCCCCCTCCGTGCCGGTGTAGTATAGTCATCTCACCGGACCTCTAGTTGGGGCCAAACGAGAGAACTTTGATGTTTACTGGTTTATTGGTCCCCTTTGCATTTTGCGCCAAGTTTTGACCTTTGATTTAACTAATAAAATGTTAATGCATGTAACCAAAAATGTTGTGTAAGTCACCTTACGAAAACCAAATAATCCCAAAACACTTAGGCACGGTACATTAACTCCCTCCTCGTTTCTTATTTCGTGACATATCAACCAATGAGAGATGTGGGCTGTGCATGCTTTCAATGACTTGAGACTACCAAACATGACATGCAGTGGTTAGTTCATTGCATGTAATCCTATTAATTAGCAAAAAGACATTAAGTTCTCTCGCTTTCCCCTTCGTCTTGGTCACGGTGCACAACCTAAGAGCATGGTTAATAGTATAGCCAGCTGCTGGCTATATGATGTTGCCATGTCATATAGAGCCATCACTTGTAGCCACTCATACAATAAGGTTAGCTATAAGGCTGGCTATAAGAGTACTACTTTTTCTCATCTTCTCTCTCTCTTTCTTCATATTTATTGTATCGGCACAGGAATCCGCATATAGCTAGGCTCTTGCATGAGAGCCCACTCCTCTTTGTCACTTGCTCTAAGATGACTTATACTCCCTCCGTCTGTTGAAAAGTGTACATCTAGGAATTTTAGGACAAATTATAAAGTGGTGTAAAAAATGCATTGGGAAGATGCAAGCCACCATCTCTCAGCTCTTTAATTACCCAACCGCCAATGAGCTAAGTGCATGTAAAAATTAAGAAGACTATGTATAGAATGCTATTGGTCTTGATTACCGCGTGATGAGAGAAAATACTTTAAAGTGCATTGGGAAGATAGAAGTACACTCTTTTGTGGACAAATTTTAAACCCAAACATACACTCTTCACCGGATGAAGGGAGTACACCTAGACGGAGGGAGTAGTCTCAAGTCATTGGATGCATACGCACCCCACGTCTCGTATTGGGTGATTTCTTTTTTTTCGTGGCAAAAAAACAGGGAATGAGGTGGGTAGTGAACGCACCACGCCTAAAAGTTTTGGGATTACTATTTGGTTTTCGTAACGTGACTAATGCACCAGTACAGAGGGAGTACAATAGTAGTCTTTGATTGCAATTTTTTGTTGGTAGCTTACAAAGCTAAGCGCTCGGTGAGTACAATAGTAGTCTTATTGATGAGACTTCAGATTTGAGCCGTTTACCGAAAGGAATAAAACAATACACCATGTATTTATTTACAGAGGGAGTAGTACATTTTTTGTGACATGCATTACTAGATATTGCTAGTCAAATACCAAATCCAGATGGACGTGGTAGTACTACTAAATCCAGACGGTGGTGCTAGTACTAGTAGTAGTACTACCAATGTAGTAGTACTGTACTACCCGTTGGTCAAATTATTACGTCCTGCTCCTCACAGTGAAGTGACAAGACCCTGCACCGGAGATGACACCTGAGTATAGACGCCGTGTTCGGCATACCATAGTCAGCCTCACCGTCTGCAGTCACTATCATCATGGCTGTAGAGCTAGCCTGCTTACAACTAGCCGTGTTCGACATAATTTCTCGTGCATAGATGCCCGTGCATTGCACGGAACACCAAGATTGGGGGTGGACGGCGCCGACAGCGGCCATCACACCAGATTTTTCCATGGCCTTCTAGATGTGGTGGGGAGGAGATAAGGCTGATTGTGAGAGACAAGGAGTGGTTTGTAAATAGGGAACAAGTGTGGGCATCTTTTTGCAAAACTGGAGAAGTTTGGTTTGTATGCGTCAGATCTAGATCCAACGGCTATTGGTGAAAGATGGCAGGCACAACATCATCACCAAGTCAGGACCTCTTTGATTCACATGATTTTGAAAACGCAAGAATAGGACACGGCAATATTGCAAGTTTCAAACTGATATTACAAATGTTAGGAGTAATGCTGCACCTACGAAGAGGGAATTACTAGGAAGTTTATGTAAGAACTTTCGTTACTTTAGGTGGATGCAGCATTATCGTACAAACTAAAATCCACCGCCCTGACAAGTCACTAATGGGCAAATAAATTTTCGAGTCTCTGGCCACTTGATGTTTCAAAACAAATTCAGCTTCTGTGGAGACTTTGTCATTTAGGCTTAGACGCTTGCGGTGATCAGCATGCCATTCATTGTTGCGCCAGAGAATGCCAAACCTCATTACCTTTAGCACACTTGCCTCCAGAACAAAGAACCTGGCCAATTTAATCTTAGATGTGCTGCCTCGGTAGTCGATCAAATCAGTTTCTGTAAGATGGAGATCAAGGCATTCGATGAGATTGTTATAGTGCAGCACATTTTTCACTTTCGGGTCTTTTTTTATCTGCAAAAGAAGAGAACATATTAGAGCAGCTGGCTGTATAAGATTGCCGTGTCATCAAGAGGTACCAATATCATTCGCTCATACGATAGGGTTGGCTGGCTAGTGATATTTTTTCACACACACTCTCTCTCTCTCTTTCTCTTTCCTCTCATTTACCTAGGAGCACGTGAAGAGCTTGGGCATTTGTTGCCTTCCACTATGTGGCCGATGCCATATTTCTCAAAAGTATGCCACATAATACGCATCGATGTCAACTCAAAAGATTTTGGCACCGCTCTCGTGATGTGAGAGAGTTGGCACCGCTGTGTACACAGACCCACATGTATAAACAAATCAATCAAACCAACTACACCAGCCTCTCACTCTCCCAAACAAGTGTTTTTTTATTGCCTCAGTCCCCTCTCTCTCTCCCACGCAAGTGTTTTTTCATTGCGTGAGTTAATTTGGCACCGAAGCAAAGTAGGTGATCCAGATTGGGGCACCAGGTGAGCAATGGAGGGGCATCGATGCCAAATGCATCACAAGTGAATTTGGCACGTGTTTTGGCCAACATAGTGGAGGGCTGTTATAGCCCACTTTTGTACTACCTCGTATTTAGTGTAAAATTTTGACCATAGATTTACCTAAGAAAATGCCAATGCATGTCACCAAAAATTATACCATTTGAAATTATGTTCAAATACGAATCCAACGATATAATTTTTAGTGACATGCATTAACATTTTGTTAGTTAAATCTATGGCCAAATTTTGATACTACAAAATAGGAAGAGTAAACCAGGACGGAGGTAGTACTTTCTCATAGGGTAACCATAGAGTTACTAGTCTAATTTACTTTCCACTATGACTAGCCTAGGCTACTATAGTAGTACAACAACAAAACGATGCAGGTGATCACGTGAGAAAAAATACTAAAAACATTTCTTTCGGTGCAATGCGTAGATGCAGTTTTGAACACTACCCTTGTCATCGTAATTTGGGAAAATTACGAAAAAATTGAGCTACGTTGTGATTACCGTTTACTAATAGGAAAGAAGTTTCACCTCGATGAGTAGCTTCTCCGTGCACGGAAAGCATGTAAGGAATCCAACAACTTGATCCAGATTGGGGCTGATAGATTTTATTGCCAAGATCTTCACTGTGCGCATAGACTGGGTCAAGCTTGTGGGAATCATTTTCTGGAAGACGGTCGTAAATACATCCACTACAAAAAAAAAGACACATCCGTGACATTTTGGGCCGAACGAAATTTTTTTGTGTCATACTTATGACACTTCTATGACGATAATTGTGACAAACCTGGTATCATCATAGATGTGGTGGGGTCCTACTTCTATGACAAAAAATCATGACAGAAAATGGGCTTTTCGTCCTGGGCGGGCCGGAGACGCAGCTGCATCCCCCCCCCCCCCCCCCCCCCCCCCCCCCCCCCCCCCCCCCCCCCCCCCCCCCCCCCCCCCCCCCCCCCCCCCCCCCCCCCCCCCCCCCCCCCCCCCCCCCCCCCCCCCCCCCCCCCCCCCCCCCCCCCCCCCCCCCCCCCCCCCCCCCCCCCCCCCCCCCCCCCCCCCCCCCCCCCCCCCCCCCCCCCCCCCCCCCCCCCCCCCCCCCCCCCCCCCCCCCCCCCCCCCCCCCCCCCCCCCCCCCCCCCCCCCCCCCCCCCCCCCCCCCCCCCCCCCCCCCCCCCCCCCCCCCCCCCCCCCCCCCCCCCCCCCCCCCCCCCCCCCCCCCCCCCCCCCCCCCCCCCCCCCCCCCCCCCCCCCCCCCCCCCCCCCCCCCCCCCCCCCCCCCCCCCCCCCCCCCCCCCCCCCCCCCCCCCCCCCCCCCCCCCCCCCCCCCCCCCCCCCCCCCCCCCCCCCCCCCCCCCCCCCCCCCCCCCCCCCCCCCCCCCCCCCCCCCCCCCCCCCCCCCCCCCCCCCCCCCCCCCCCCCCCCCCCCCCCCCCCCCCCCCCCCCCCCCCCCCCCCCCCCCCCCCCCCCCCCCCCCCCCCCCCCCCCCCCCCCCCCCCCCCCCCCCCCCCCCCCCCCCCCCCCCCCCCCCCCCCCCCCCCCCCCCCCCCCCCCCCCCCCCCCCCCCCCCCCCCCCCCCCCCCCCCCCCCCCCCCCCCCCCCCCCCCCCCCCCCCCCCCCCCCCCCCCCCCCCCCCCCCCCCCCCCCCCCCCCCCCCCCCCCCCCCCCCCCCCCCCCCCCCCCCCCCCCCCCCCCCCCCCCCCCCCCCCCCCCCCCCCCCCCCCCCCCCCCCCCCCCCCCCCCCCCCCCCCCCCCCCCCCCCCCCCCCCCCCCCCCCCCCCCCCCCCCCCCCCCCCCCCCCCCCCCCCCCCCCCCCCCCCCCCCCCCCCCCCCCCCCCCCCCCCCCCCCCCCCCCCCCCCCCCCCCCCCCCCCCCCCCCCCCCCCCCCCCCCCCCCCCCCCCCCCCCCCCCCCCCCCCCCCCCCCCCCCCCCCCCCCCCCCCCCCCCCCCCCCCCCCCCCCCCCCCCCCCCCCCCCCCCCCCCCCCCCCCCCCCCCCCCCCCCCCCCCCCCCCCCCCCCCCCCCCCCCCCCCCCCCCCCCCCCCCCCCCCCCCCCCCCCCCCCCCCCCCCCCCCCCCCCCCCCCCCCCCCCCCCCCCCCCCCCCCCCCCCCCCCCCCCCCCCCCCCCCCCCCCCCCCCCCCCCCCCCCCCCCCCCCCCCCCCCCCCCCCCCCCCCCCCCCCCCCCCCCCCCCCCCCCCCCCCCCGCGGAGCCGGGGAAGACGCGGCAGTGGAAGCCCGCGCGGAGAGGAGTACGAGGGTTCACTGGTTCGGCTGCGGTGTGAGGCTGCCGTCGCCGCAGGGCCTGGCTAGCGGTGGGAGTAGTAGGGGGCGGTGAGGCCTCCGCGGCATTGCAGCCGGCCATGGGAGGCAGGAGCACGAGGCACGACCGGCGCTGGTTTGGGCGGCTGGAGCAAGAAGACCAGAGATTGAAGAAGCACTACGGCCGTTGGATGGATATCGTACGGTCACTGGAGCTATAATCGTGCATATTGACTAAGTTGACAAAGCCCTCCATCCCCGTCAACTTAGTAGGCCCACAAGTAAGCCTGCCACTATACTGGGTCCCAGCTAGCAGGGGGAGTATTCATTTTTTTGTGCGTAATAAGGCGGCACTTCCGGTGGGTCCAAGCTGACAGCGGGGGGAACGTTTTTTTGCGAAATACGGTGGCCCGTCCGGCGGGTCCCAGCAGTCAGGGGGGAAACATTTTTTTTGCCAAATACGGTCGCCCGTCCGGTGGGTCCCTGCTGTCAGGTGGAGGAATAATTATTTTCCGCGTAATAAGGAGGCACTTCCTTGCGGCTGCCGTGGACCCAGTTGTCAGCCTCTCCACATACAGTACTCTTCCGATGGAAGTCGTTCCTTGACCACGTTGACCACGCCGCGCCGAGAGCACCAGGGCGGTGGACGACAGTGAGGCCTAGGAAGGGGACGACGCGGAGCCGGGGAAGACGCGGCAGTGGATGCCCACGCGTAGAGGAGTATGAGGGTTCACTGGTTCGCTGCGGTGTGAGGCTGCCGTCGCCGCAGAATAACAGGGGGTGTGGGTGAGTAGAGGGATGGCCTGGCCAGCGGTGGGAGTAGTGGGGGCGGTGAGGCCTCCGCCGCATCGCAGCCGGCCATGGGAGGCAGGAGCACGAGGCACGACCGGCGCTGGTTTGGGCGGCTGGAGCAAGAAGACCAGAGGTTGAAGAAGCACTACGTACGGCCGTTGGATGGACATCGTACGGTCACTGGAGCTAGAATCGTGCATATTGACTAAGTTGACAAAGCCCTCCGTCCCCGTCAACTTAGTAGGCCCACAAGTCAGCCTGCCACTATACTGGGTCCCAGCTAGCAGGGGGAGTATTCATTTTTTTGTGCGTAATAAGGACGCACTTCCTTGCGTGCGAAGATATAGCTGGTGGGTCCGAGCTGTCAGCGGTGGTAACATTTTTTTCTCAAAAAACAGAGGCCCTTTCGGTGGGTCCCAGATGTCAGGTGGAGGAATCATAATTTTGCGCGTAATAAGGAGGCATTTCCTTGCGTGCGGTCGTGGACCTAGCTGTCAGCCTCTCCACGTACAGTCCACTTCAGATGCATGTCGGTCGTTGACCACGTTGACCAGGCCACGCCGAGAGCACCAGGGCAGTGGACAACGGCGAGGCCTAGGAAGGGAATGACACAAAGGCAGGGAAGACTTGGCAGTTGTTTCCCACGCGGAGGGGAGTACGACTGTACGAGGGTTTACTGGTTCGTCTGCCGTCGCCGGAGAATAACAGCAGGTGTGGGTGAGTAGAGGGATGGCTAGGCCAGCGATGGGAGTACGGTGGAGCGGTGAGGCCTGCGCGGCAGCACAACCGGCCGCGAGGAGGAGGGTGCAGGCAGTCCCGCCGGTGCTTGTTTGAGCGGCTGGAGCAGGAAGAGCAGAGATTGAAGAAGAAGGACGGCCGTTGGATGGACATCCAACAGTCACTGCTTGTGCGTCAACCTTTTTTTTAGGAAAGCCTCAAATCTGTGGAAAACAGCATACAGCCCATCTGCCATTATTTCTAATAATTTACAGCCCATTTGCTAATTCTTAAGGTTTTTTTTGGAGCCCATATTCTTTTTGTTAGCCTTACAGCCCATATTGTGGCCACGGTTAAAAAATTATACGAAATTTTGCATATTTCGGTGCGGTCCGAACTGTTTTTAATCCCGAAATTTCGAGTCACATTCAAACTGATTTTAAAAATAAATGTATATCAATATAAAATCCAACAAATTGTCCACGCATAAAAATTAATGCAATTTAAAATCTCGAAATGAAAAAAATAAATTTGAAACTAATTGCCGGTTTGATGTGTTTAAAAAATGTACAAACCATTTCTCATTACTGATAGGCCATTTTCTCGTCCAGCCGAATGAAGCTCTCCTCGTCTTGAAAGATTTGCAGCCCAACAGGCCTGACAAAGCGACTTACTTGGCAAATCACAAAAAAACTGGGCTAGCCATTTTCAGAAAGAAAAAAAGCTACTGGGCTGGTCTGTGGTAAACATAAAAGAGAAGGCTGTCTAGACAGGCCAGAGTGCCCCGCACAGCCCAGTTGACACCCTGCTTCCGTCTCAAAAACAAATTAGATAAATGCCACTCCAATTATGGCGATTCATAAAAATGCCACTGCAATTTCCAAACTTTAAAAAATGCCACTGCAATTTTTGCAAACTTTGGAAAACGCCACTGCAATTTGCAAACTTTGAAAAACGCCACTCCAGACTTCGAAAAATGCCACTGGAAATGGCATGAAATGGCATTTTTCAAAGTTTGGAAATTGCAGTGGCATTTCTGAGAAACACCAGATTTGGAGCGGCATTTATCAAATTAACCCAAAACAAAAATAACTGGGCGAGCTGCTGGGTCCCTGGTGTCAACCGCTCGTTGTGCAATTCAGTCGTTTATTGACTACGTTGACAATGGCATGGGACCCAGATGTCAGAAATCCATTAGGAGGAGCCATTTTTTTATTGGCTTGAAATAAGGAGGCACTTGCTTGCGTACTGCCATGACCTTGGCGGGTCCCTGCTGTCATCCTCTCCACGTACAATCATCTCCTGATTGTGTACGCGTCAACTTGGTAGGCCCACAAGTTAGCCTCTAAACCCGTGGAGGACAAATACAACCCATTTAAAAAAATAACAGCCCATTCCATACGTTCAAATGGAAAGTTCAACATTCAGAGCAAAGTAACAGGTCTGATCCACATATAGAGTACTGAACTTCCACGTTGACAACCATCATAGCCAAGTTAACTATCTACTCCCACTAATACTCTAGTAGCGTACAAGTACTAACTTACTCTTAGCTAACTAGATAATGCCGGCCGCCATCTGCGGTACACGCTAAACGCCAGCACCGGCGTCCTCCGCCTCGCCTCGGACTTGCCAGAGGTGCGATAGGGCGCGTTGCCCACACGCGTTGGCCCTTTCCATGCCGGCATGGTCCATCGAAGCTTTGGCTTCTAAGCGGGAAACCCACTTGACGAGCTGGTAGTAAAAATCGGCGTCATGAACGCATGCGTGCCCGACAGCCTCCAGGGCTATTTGCCGGGTGCTGGCCTCCATGTAGTCGGCCCAGTTGCGGGCGCTCTGCTCGCGACTCAGAGCGTCGGTGCGCTGCTGCTCCATGTCCCGCTGGCGGCGCAAATCGGCGATACGCTGCTCCTCCACCAAGCGGTCGTGCTCCAACAACTCCTGCTCCTCCGCCAGGCAGTGGCGCTCCAACAAGTCCTCGATCTCCGCATTGCCATCTAAAGACCGATAGAATGCCTCCTCCCTCCGTCTGCCTTCTGGTGAAAAACCAAACACTAGTTCCGGTGGTGACCGCCTCCGGCCTCGCCTATCGCGGACGGGCGGGGGCATGGCGGACATGGCGAGAGCGAGGATAAGTGGCGAGCGACGTCGGGCCGGTGGGGGCTTATGAGGATAGGGCGAGTTGGGTCATGGTGCCACCATAGAAGGCCGGGAAACAGTACTTATAGGCGAAAGGTAGCGCGACGGTCATCGGAATTCAATGCATAATTAAGCAGGCATGGCTTAGCGCGCCAGCTTGCCGTGGAAAACTAGAGAAACTGAAATTCTGACTGTGCCGTCCCGTCCCGTCCGTGCTGGGTCGCACGCCGGCATGACGGTCAAACGAGTGCACTCGAATCATCTCCCTCCTGGTCAATAATGATTCCACGGATTTAAAAGGCCCGCAACAATTAAAGCGCATCTTTTTTCGCATCAGTTAGCTGCCTTAATTATGGCCGGCTACATGCAGGCACTCAAAATCGCTCGCAACCAGTACGTGGAGCAGCATGCAACGAGTCGCAGCCGAGGGCATTAGTTGATGAACTTTAGCTGGGAGATAAGGCATTTGCGAACGTTTTCGCTGGCAGTTTCTTCAGATTCGCATGGCATTTTCTTCAGAGCTGCTTGTCAATTTCTTCAGAGGTAGGCATTTTTATTCAAAAAATTGCCACTTCAGATCTTGCGTCGCAACTAAAACTGCCAGGAGCGAATTAGTAGGCTAACTAGTGATCGATCAGTAACTTGTAAACACTGAGCGAACAGATATAAGGAACTGTTAATGCATCTCAATGATTCACAGATCATATACAAATATGTAGCTCCAAAAGCAAAGATCAGCCACAACTAAAACCAACTAGTACGATTCCCATACATAAGATCAACATGTTAATGCATCTCAATGATTCACAGATCATATACAAATATGTAGCTCCAAAAGCAAGGATCTAGAAAAAACATATGTTCTTCCTACTAACATGGATGCTTCTCTTGGCCAACATTCAGTACAGACTGAAAGACAAATTTGTTTGTGAAGTCTACAATTACTCTTGCAAACGTAAGTGGTTTCACCAACAGCCGAAACCATGAGAATGAACCACACATGATGGAGGAACATCCACTGCAATATGATTTAGTCTTCTCTCGATCACACGGCGAGACTATTTTCAGAATACAAACTTTAACTTAGGCAAAATGATGCCCATTGTATAATCAGACCAAAGCAATGAAGCACCTAGTGTTGGCCAATAAATAGTACAGTACTACTTTTCTGCAGTCCATGAAGTGACTATCCAATCTTTTTGTGTCTATTTTCAAATGGCACTGCATGCAGTGACTACACTATTCTCTTGTGCAGTTCAACCAAAATTGTGGTCACATTGTGTGTTTGCCAAATAGCAACGGGCAGACATCTCTGTCTGCACAAATATCAAGCAGCTAGTAAACATATACCCCACCTTGTATTTTCGGTTTAAACATGTCTCTTCCGCTTAGCATCTGTCATGTTTTGCACTGGACAATTTGATACAGTCATGTTTTGCCCTGGAAAATTTCATACTGAATTGATTTGCTTGTTCAGAGCAGAAATATAGCGCCTATTCTTCATCAGACCAAGGATATCCATGTTCGCAGTGATGGAAGAGGTGAAATCGATACAACCGAAATTGAGCATCCAATCATTGAATCATGTCCTGCACCTCCAATGTAGGTCCACCCTGCCAATAAATTCACATGCAAACCACTAGTATTACTATCTAATGACAGTACAAAAAGAGTAGCAAGATAGTAGCAAACCATGTACTTTCTTAATGAACAGCTCATAGTGCCACCAATTGGATATAAAGGTTTGGAAGAAAACATGCTCCTAATGTTGAACCAGTTGGACTTTTTGTGCAGTTCCACTAAAATCGAGCATCCCTGTTTGCATAGATATTGAAAGTGTGATTACTATAAAAGTGGCACTAGTTGAAGCATAGACTCACAAATATAAGCATTCCAATTTCTTAATGGGAAAAGGTAGCAAGACTGTTTCTAACCACCTGTTTGAAGGAATAAATAAGGCAACAGCGGCTGATGTCAGAAAGGCATATATAGTTCTTTATGAAAGAATGATCGATTCCTGACCTTTCCTCTTCTTTTAAGCATATTTTGTGCAGTTCAACTAAAATAAAATGCCATCACCGCCTTGACAATTCAGTGACACTGAGGAAATGACTTAACATTACATCATGATGTCAGGTATGTAGTCGACATGCATTAGAGACAAACTTACAGACCTCCTCCGATAACATAATGAACATTAATTTTAACAAAGGTGTGACTAGTTTTACCGGGATAATTTGAGTGAACTCTACACCCTCTGTTCCTTAATATAAGACGTTTTCGCAGTTCAATTTAAAGTACCCAAACGTCTAGTATTTAGAAAAACAGGTAGTAGTTTTCTTGAGCACATATCTGGGAAAGCTTGCCACACTTTATTTATGTCCATACGCTAATGCAACACCATTCGAATACTACAAATATACACTAATCCAGTGGCTAGTGCAACAGTAGAGTAGTTATTTTATTACAGGGTACAGTACAATGGTTTTACTGAACAGATTTCAATAAACTCTAGCATTGGAAGATTTCTATAAGAATTAACAATACAAAATGTAAAGGTAACAAGTTTCAGCATTGGTATACTAGCTGTGCATGAGCATTAAACCAAATACAAAAGTCTGAAGGTAACTAGCATTATTAACTAATGACAGTATAAAAAAATTGCAAACCATGTACCTCCAAGGTAAATATCATTGCGAACTCGGGGGGACCTTAAAAATTGCTATCCCAATCTTGATAATCGATCAAACATAAAAACTTGATCGAACGTATCAAGAGAACAGCCGGAGGACGAGGTGCCCACTCTTCACCTTTCCTCTTGTCTTCATAATTTTTTGTGCAGTTTAACCAAAATAAAATGACATCAGCGCCTTGGCATTTTGGTGACACTGTACAAAAAATTAACTTATCTCATGAAAGTGAGGTATGTAATCTATAAGCATTAACAGTGTAAAAATCTGAAGGTAGTAACAAGTTTCATCGTTAGTATACTGGCTGTGCAACAGCATTAGAATGCCTTAGCTGAATAATCTTTAATACATCCACAATCAACAGCTAACCCTAAAATGATCCAGTGACATTAAATGGCATTGCTTAAATTTATCGGTGGTTAACTCAAGAGGCCGTCGCGCAATTCATGAACCTTTGGAATGAGTTGCAGCCGATCCAACTCACTCAGGCTCAAGATTATTCACTAACCTGGAGATGGACAAACGATGGTCAGTTTTCCTCCAGCTCGGCGTACGCTGCCACTCTTACTGCCAACATTAGGCCACCTTATGCGAAGCTGGCCTGGAGCTCGGATGCCCCTCCCAAATGTCAGTTCTTCGTCTGGCTGGCTGCTCAAGATCGATGTCTAACGGCGGATAACCTTGCTAAGCGAGGGTGGCCCCATAATCCGCTGTGTCTGCTATGTCTACAAGAGCCTGAAACTGCTGCCCACCTGCTTACTTCTTGCTCTTTTGCAAAGGAAGTTTGGCACCTGACACTCTGCAAGCTGAACATGAGCCCGGCTATGGCGGCAGTTCATGACGATTCCCTAGTTAGCTGGTGGCAGCGAACAAATGCTTCCATGGGAAAGGAGAGAGCGAAATCTTGGAGATCAATTTTGGCCCTGGTTTGGTGGAACCTCTGGAAAGAAAGAAATGATAGAACATTCAGAAATATTTCTTGTCACCCCACACAACTTTTTCTGAAGATTCAGGTCGAAGCAAAGGACTGGGTTGACGCTGGGCGTAAGCGTGCAATGGCTCTTGTAGAGCGCCCCCTAGAACCAGACTGATGTACTTCTGATGTATCTCTAACCCCAATCCTCCTTCTCTAATCTTGTTTTTGTAACTGTTTATTTCTTCTATACGCAATGAAAAGCAGTGGCCCTGCCTTTTCGTCAAAAAATAATAATTATCGGTGGCATTAGACTGAGTGTGGCATTAGTTAAATGTGGCATCACTTTAGCAGTAGCATTGCTTGACTTGACTGCTGGCATTATACTAACAGCAAAAAAGTGACAATAAGGATGTGTTTGGTTTAAGGGACATGCTAGGCCCATTCGGACAGTGGGCGCACCAGTACGATGTACCTCCACGGACGCATAGAGTGGTGAGGGAGGTATGGTTGCCCAGAGCAACAAATATCCAGGCAGCATATGTGGATTACGTCCCATTTTTGTTCTCTTTAGCCACCTTTTTCCTATGTGAGGACAACAAACCGATCAACCTGGTCATTCTCTATTGCGTTGTCATGCCTTTCTACCCTTCTTCAACCAAGAGACACGAGACTCGTTCCTTAGCTACTGATTTTCCCCTTTTCAACCTAGATGCGGGTTCGATGCCTACTCTCTTGGACAGTACAGTCTCCCTTCCTTTCCTTATTCAACCCAGACATGGATTAGTCTGCATGAAGTAGGGTTTCCTTTAATAGTGCAAATTAAGGTTTTCGTCTGCGTGACCAGCAGAGCAGATGACAGGAAATTGGGAAGATGGTGGAGTGGAAAAAGATCCACATGCAGCGACGTGGCAGATGGGGCAATAGAACAAGGGTATGGTTCAAAAAGAGGTAGCATACCTGAGGGTCGGCGGGAAGTGGCTTCGCTCGTGGTCGTCGTCCTTCGCACGCACTACGGCAGCGAGCTTGGGGATGGAGGCCATCCCGCGCGGGCGCTAGGTCTGAGAGGACGGCCTTGTCGTCAGTGCGTGACCTCGCTCACCGACGACGAGTGCGTCAACGCTGCACGTCCTTTTCTTCCCCGGTGGATCTGTGACCACCGGTGAGGAGGGAGAGAGAGGCCATCTTTTTTAGATCTGGAGAGAGGGTGATAGTGTGAGAAGCAAGTGGGCAGCCCTTAGCAAGAAAGCTCTGAAGCTCCAGCCTATATATCTTTTTTATACTACTAGTACTAGAGGTGGAGTAGTGGTAGAGTAGTTTATATTTTCTCTGCAAACAGTACCAGTTAGTCGTGCTTCAAAACTGAACGGCACGCCATTAAAAAAATAAAGTCGAGAAATAATGCAGCACTTCAGGCCAACGCGGCCAGATCACATTTTGCATGAGAAATTACACACCATGTTTCGTTGACATGTGGTCCCGTTCCAACATGTCAGTGAGACGACGGCAAGTCCTTTTGTACAATTTCCGAAAGGACGTGTAGGCCGGGGCGCCTCTTCGTGTACCGTGGCAAACTGGCAACCGTCCACCGACTCTTCGCCTTTCCCTCTCGATTTGGAACTGCTGTCGCACGCTCTTCCTCCCTCCTCCATTTGCCTTCACCCTTCCTTCTGCCATTGTTCGATCGTCTTCTCCATGGAGGGAACAACCCGGAAACGACCCCGTTATTCTTGCCCTGATCTGAAAGATGACGTGGTGGAGGAACTCATTGATCGGTGCGACGTCATCACCTCAGCTAGCATGGCAGGTTCGTTCAAGCCCATTCTCGACTCAACTAATAACATCATTACAAGGAACCCAAGGGTCCAGGAGCGGTTTGATCTCCCTTATCTTCTTCGCTATAAACCTATTCGCATGGGCGCGGACGACGGAGGCCTCGCCTTGTGCAAGTTGATGCCGCTTGATAATGATACGTGTGATGTCAAGATGCCATCGCTTAAGGGTAAGGCCTGGGCTAGCGCAAATGGAGATTGGGTTGTTTATATTGGGTACAATTGCGAGTGGGAACTTGTGAATGTGTACACTCGTCAGAGGATTCCACTTCCAAAAATCTCGGAGTGCCCTGAGGTTGAGCACACAGATGATCTACGTACGTTCAAATACAATCATGGTGACTGTCGTCTACTGAAGATACAATTTGTCGAGTTCCCAACCGCTCTTGGAATTATAAGAACTATGAAGTTGTTGCTATCTTCGACAAGCTTGTTGCCATCCTTACTCATTCCACGGTTCATCGTACATGGATATTGCTCAAAAATCAGTTTCTGCACACGGATGAGTACTGTGATGCAATTGAATACGAGGATCTTGTGTTTGCTGCCACCACTCGTGGCACTGTTTTTGCATGGGATCCTCGTAGTTTCGGTACGTTTGTCTTCCACCGTAATTATAATTGTTTCATCCACATGCATGCGGGTTAGCAAGTTTCCCTTTACTAATTAACCTTCTTCTTGTGTTTGCAAGGTCCTATGAACATTCCACCACCTATACTTGAAAAAAATTATAAGCAAGGGGGAGATGACGATGGTGATGATCACGAGCATGAGGAGGAGCAGAACTTATATACTCAGTGGCGCCTGGCAACTAATTCCGATGGATCACCTCTTCTTGTCTGTATACAGTGCACTCAGATTGTTACTACTGAGGAAGCAGGTGTTGTCTCCCATGGTCGCCCTCTCCGGACCTATTCCAACACCCGTTGCATGGTATTCAGGATGGATACTAGTGTGCTAGCGCCAACACCTTCTCCCTGGTTCAGTATTGATAGTCTTGGAGAAAACTCGCTCTTCCTTGGACCAAACTATCCAATGATGGTGAAAGGCGATCCAGCTGCTGTTGACACAATGTTACTACCATTTATGCGAAGCAACTGTATCGATACCTCGGACATTTCGGTGGTTCCCTACCCTGGTCCTGATATATGCCGCTTCAGCCTGGATGATCAGTCCTGTGTTGCTCTCGATATTGACAATAGCTGGCCCTTCCCAGAGCACCTATGGTTCAACCCCCCCCCCCCCCCCCCCCCCCCCCCCCCCCCCCCCCCCCCCCCCCCCCCCCCCCCCCCCCCCCCCCCCCCCCCCCCCCCCCCCCCCCCCCCCCCCCCCCCCCCCCCCCCCCCCCCCCCCCCCCCCCCCCCCCCCCCCCCCCCCCCCCCCCCCCCCCCCCCCCCCCCCCCCCCCCCCCCCCCCCCCCCCCCCCCCCCCCCCCCCCCCCCCCCCCCCCCCCCCCCCCCCCCCCCCCCCCCCCCCCCCCCCCCCCCCCCCCCCCCCCCCCCCCCCCCCCCCCCCCCCCCCCCCCCCCCCCCCCCCCCCCCCCCCCCCCCCCCCCCCCCCCCCCCCCCCCCCCCCCCCCCCCCCCCCCCCCCCCCCCCCCCCCCCCCCCCCCCCCCCCCCCCCCCCCCCCCCCCCCCCCCCCCCCCCCCCCCCCCCCCCCCCCCCCCCCCCCCCCCCCCCCCCCCCCCCCCCCCCCCCCCCCCCCCCCCCCCCCCCCCCCCCCCCCCCCCCCCCCCCCCCCCCCCCCCCCCCCCCCCCCCCCCCCCTCATAGGATAGAATGCTATAGGATTTTTTTCCTATGTAATCATGTTTTAATTGACAATCTAGCATCCACTCCAACTTTTGTTTCACTTCCTTTGATCCTACGAAGAGAGTACTTGCTCTAAATGATGTGCCGCTGCAAGAGCCGCCTATATTAATTAACCATGCTCTAAAAAGGTGGACCAGCTTTGGCTATAGTAGTACTGTACTAGGTTAGTAGGTGACCTTGCGCTTGGCTCTTCTCCTCTTCCGGAAGTCGAACAATAATGATGGTACTACAGTAGTACTTCTGGCAATCTGACACCAAATGAACTGATGCATGTCCACCGCTTGTAAGCAAAAGTTTCTCCTCATGCTACGAGCCACCGCGCATGCGTTGGCGAGGGAGAAGGCGTAGTAAGCAAGCTTCTCGTCGTTCTGTGAGTTGACGGGACACATCAAAGTTATTTATTAGTACTCTCTTCAAAAAGGGCCGACCATGTCCATGGCTACCATCCCGTGCTCTATCATTGAGTATGTGCACTATTCACATGCCATCGAGGAGAAAAAATATTGCGTAGTACTAGGTGCCATCGAAGTGCACGACTCACTTACGCACTGCATATCTCCATTTTCTTGCATGACACGCCACCTTGATGCTAGATGTCCCACGTGTCATGGAGGCATATAGTATGATTTTGTAAAATGGAGGCATATAGATGTCCCGCGTGCCGGCAACAGGATGAACAAAGCTCATGTCTTAAATGAAAGAGTGGAAGAACATAGATTCCCGATGACCGAGAAGGAGCTACAAACCTCGAGGTGGAGCGTCTGCACTCATAATATTTTATATTATTCAGCGATATAAAATCAACCAAATCTCTCCACGTTCCTATACCATTCTATAGTATGAGAATAACTTTGAACGTAAGCCATTGATTCACTCTATCCAATGGTCATAGTTGGAAAATCCAAACAAAACCAAGCATTGGATCAACACTTTTTTTGAGATCAACTCTTTTAGCACTTAGATTGTTGCCGCCTGCCCACCTAGCCCACCCCCCCCCCCCCCCCCCCCCCCCCCCCCCCCCCCCCCCCCCCCCCCCCCCCCCCCCCCCCCCCCCCCCCCCCCCCCCCCCCCCCCCCCCCCCCCCCCCCCCCCCCCCCCCCCCCCCCCCCCCCCCCCCCCCCCCCCCCCCCCCCCCCCCCCCCCCCCCCCCCCCCCCCCCCCCCCCCCCCCCCCCCCCCCCCCCCCCCCCCCCCCCCCCCCCCCCCCCCCCCCCCCCCCCCCCCCCCCCCCCCCCCCCCCCCCCCCCCCCCCCCCCCCCCCCCCCCCCCCCCCCCCCCCCCCCCCCCCCCCCCCCCCCCCCCCCCCCCCCCCCCCCCCCCCCCCCCCCCCCCCCCCCCCCCCCCCCCCCCCCCCCCCCCCCCCCCCCCCCCCCCCCCCCCCCCCCCCCCCCCCCCCCCCCCCCCCCCCCCCCCCCCCCCCCCCCCCCCCCCCCCCCCCCCCCCCCCCCCCCCCCCCCCCCCCCCCCCCCCCCCCCCCCCCCCCCCCCCCCCCCCCCCCCCCCCCCCCCCCCCCCCCCCCCCCCCCCCCCCCCCCCCCCCCCCCCCCCCCCCCCCCCCCCCCCCCCCCCCCCCCCCCCCCCCCCCCCCCCCCCCCCCCCCCCCCCCCCCCCCCCCCCCCCCCCCCCCCCCCCCCCCCCCCCCCCCCCCCCCCCCCCCCCCCCCCCCCCCCCCCCCCCCCCCCCCCCCCCCCCCCCCCCCCCCCCCCCCCCCCCCCCCCCCCCCCCCCCCCCCCCCCCCCCCCCCCCCCCCCCCCCCCCCCCCCCCCCCCCCCCCCCCCCCCCCCCCCCCCCCCCCCCCCCCCCCCCCCCCCCCCCCCCCCCCCCCCCCCCCCCCCCCCCCCCCCCCCCCCCCCCCCCCCCCCCCCCCCCCCCCCCCCCCCCCCCCCCCCCCCCCCCCCCCCCCCCCCCCCCCCCCCCCCCCCCCCCCCCCCCCCCCCCCCCCCCCCCCCCCCCCCCCCCCCCCCCCCCCCCCCCCCCCCCCCCCCCCCCCCCCCCCCCCCCCCCCCCCCCCCCCCCCCCCCCCCCCCCCCCCCCCCCCCCCCCCCCCCCCCCCCCCCCCCCCCCCCCCCCCCCCCCCCCCCCCCCCCCCCCCCCCCCCCCCCCCCCCCCCCCCCCCCCCCCCCCCCCCCCCCCCCCCCCCCCCCCCCCCCCCCCCCCCCCCCCCCCCCCCCCCCCCCCCCCCCCCCCCCCCCCCCCCCCCCCCCCCCCCCCCCCCCCCCCCCCCCCCCCCCCCCCCCCCCCCCCCCCCCCCCCCCCCCCCCCCCCCCCCCCCCCCCCCCCCCCCCCCCCCCCCCCCCCCCCCCCCCCCCCCCCCCCCCCCCCCCCCCCCCCCCCCCCCCCCCCCCCCCCCCCCCCCCCCCCCCCCCCCCCCCCCCCCCCCCCCCCCCCCCCCCCCCCCCCCCCCCCCCCCCCCCCCCCCCCCCCCCCCCCCCCCCCCCCCCCCCCCCCCCCCCCCCCCCCCCCCCCCCCCCCCCCCCCCCCCCCCCCCCCCCCCCCCCCCCCCCCCCCCCCCCCCCCCCCCCCCCCCCCCCCCCCCCCCCCCCCCCCCCCCCCCCCCCCCCCCCCCCCCCCCCCCCCCCCCCCCCCCCCCCCCCCCCCCCCCCCCCCCCCCCCCCCCCCCCCCCCCCCCCCCCCCCCCCCCCCCCCCCCCCCCCCCCCCCCCCCCCCCCCCCCCCCCCCCCCCCCCCCCCCCCCCCCCCCCCCCCCCCCCCCCCCCCCCCCCCCCCCCCCCCCCCCCCCCCCCCCCCCCCCCCCCCCCCCCCCCCCCCCCCCCCCCCCCCCCCCCCCCCCCCCCCCCCCCCCCCCCCCCCCCCCCCCCCCCCCCCCCCCCCCCCCCCCCCCCCCCCCCCCCCCCCCCCCCCCCCCCCCCCCCCCCCCCCCCCCCCCCCCCCCCCCCCCCCCCCCCCCCCCCCCCCCCCCCCCCCCCCCCCCCCCCCCCCCCCCCCCCCCCCCCCCCCCCCCCCCCCCCCCCCCCCCCCCCCCCCCCCCCCCCCCCCCCCCCCCCCCCCCCCCCCCCCCCCCCCCCCCCCCCCCCCCCCCCCCCCCCCCCCCCCCCCCCCCCCCCCCCCCCCCCCCCCCCCCCCCCCCCCCCCCCCCCCCCCCCCCCCCCCCCCCCCCCCCCCCCCCCCCCCCCCCCCCCCCCCCCCCCCCCCCCCCCCCCCCCCCCCCCCCCCCCCCCCCCCCCCCCCCCCCCCCCCCCCCCCCCCCCCCCCCCCCCCCCCCCCCCCCCCCCCCCCCCCCCCCCCCCCCCCCCCCCCCCCCCCCCCCCCCCCCCCCCCCCCCCCCCCCCCCCCCCCCCCCCCCCCCCCCCCCCCCCCCCCCCCCCCCCCCCCCCCCCCCCCCCCCCCCCCCCCCCCCCCCCCCCCCCCCCCCCCCCCCCCCCCCCCCCCCCCCCCCCCCCCCCCCCCCCCCCCCCCCCCCCCCCCCCCCCCCCCCCCCCCCCCCCCCCCCCCCCCCCCCCCCCCCCCCCCCCCCCCCCCCCCCCCCCCCCCCCCCCCCCCCCCCCCCCCCCCCCCCCCCCCCCCCCCCCCCCCCCCCCCCCCCCCCCCCCCCCCCCCCCCCCCCCCCCCCCCCCCCCCCCCCCCCCCCCCCCCCCCCCCCCCCCCCCCCCCCCCCCCCCCCCCCCCCCCCCCCCCCCCCCCCCCCCCCCCCCCCCCCCCCCCCCCCCCCCCCCCCCCCCCCCCCCCCCCCCCCCCCCCCCCCCCCCCCCCCCCCCCCCCCCCCCCCCCCCCCCCCCCCCCCCCCCCCCCCCCCCCCCCCCCCCCCCCCCCCCCCCCCCCCCCCCCCCCCCCCCCCCCCCCCCCCCCCCCCCCCCCCCCCCCCCCCCCCCCCCCCCCCCCCCCCCCCCCCCCCCCCCCCCCCCCCCCCCCCCCCCCCCCCCCCCCCCCCCCCCCCCCCCCCCCCCCCCCCCCCCCCCCCCCCCCCCCCCCCCCCCCCCCCCCCCCCCCCCCCCCCCCCCCCCCCCCCCCCCCCCCCCCCCCCCCCCCCCCCCCCCCCCCCCCCCCCCCCCCCCCCCCCCCCCCCCCCCCCCCCCCCCCCCCCCCCCCCCCCCCCCCCCCCCCCCCCCCCCCCCCCCCCCCCCCCCCCCCCCCCCCCCCCCCCCCCCCCCCCCCCCCCCCCCCCCCCCCCCCCCCCCCCCCCCCCCCCCCCCCCTTGCTTGTATCGGATCTAGAAGGTCCAACAAAAATCAGGGTCATTGACGCGCCAAAATTGACAGCGTTGGTGCACTCGTCTGCCAAATTCTCTGAACTCTTTATTGGATCCGTAATCGTTCAGGTACAGCACTCATCTTCTTCTCCACCTTCTTGAAATTCACATTTTTAAATTTCTTCTTGATGTATTTACGACCGTCTTCCAGAAAATGATTCCCACAAGCTTGACCCAGTCTATGCGCACAGTGAAGATCTTGGCAATAAAATCTATCGGCCCCAATCTGGATCAAGTTGTTGGATTCCTTACATGCTTTCCGTGCACGGAGAAGCTACTCATCGAGGTGAAACTTCTTTCCTATTAGTAAACGGTAATCACAACGTAGCTCAAATTTTTCGTAATTTTCCCAAATTACGATGACAAGTGTAGTGTTCAAAACTGCATCTACGCACTGCACCAAAAGAAATGTTTTTAGTATTTTTTCTCACGTGATCACCTGCATCGTTTTTTTGTTGTACTACTATACTAGCCTAGGCTAGTCATAGTGGAAAGTAACTTAGACTACTCCAGTAACTCTATGGTTACCCTAAGAGCAAGTACTACCTCCGTCCTGGTTTACTCTTCCTATTTTGTAGTATCAAAATTTGACCATAGGTTTAACTGACAAAATGTTAATGCATGTCACTAAGAACTATATCGTTGGATTCGTATTTGAACATAATTTCAAATGGTGTAATTTTTAGTGACATGCATTGGCATTTTCTTACATAAATATATGGTCAAAATTTTATACTAAATAAGAGGTAGTACAAAAGTGGGCTATAACGGCCCTCCACTATGTAGGCCAAAACACGTGCCAAATTCACTTGTGATGCATTTGGCATCGATGCCCATCCATTGCTCACCTGGTGCCCCAATCTGGATCACCTACTTTGCTCCGGTGCCAAATTAACTCACGCAATGAAAAAAGAGTTGCGTGGGAGAGAGAGAGGACTGAGGCAATAAAAAACACTTGTTTGGGAGAGTGAGAGGCTGGTGTAGTTGGTTTGATTGATTTGTTTATACATGTGGGTCTGTGTGCACAGCGGTGCCAACTCTCTCACATCGCGAGAGCGGTGCCAAAATCTTTTGATTTGACATCGATGCGTATTATGGCATCGGCCACATAGTGGAAGGCAACAAATGCCCAAGCTCTTCACGTACTCCTAGGTAAATGAGAGGAAAGAGAAAGAGAGAGAGAGAGAGAGAGTGAAGAAATATCACTAGCCAGCCAACCCTATCGTATGAGCGAATGATATTGGTACCTCTTGATGACACGGCAATCTTATACATCCAGCTGCTCTAATATGTTCTCTTCTTTTGCAGATAAAAAAAGACCCGAAAGTGAAAAATGTGCTGCACTATAACAATCTCATCGAATGCCTTGATCTCCATCTTACAGAAATTGATTTGATTGACTACCGAGGCAGCACATCTGAGATTAAATTGGCCAGGTTCTTTGTTCTAGAGGCAAGTGTGCTCAAGGTAATGAGGTTTGGCGTTCTCTGGCGCAACAATGAATGGCGTGCTGATCACCGCAAGCGTCTAAGCCTAAATGACAAAGTCTCCGCAGAAGCTGAATTTGTTTTTGAAACATCAAGTGGCCAGAGACTCGAAAACTTATTTGCCCATTAGTGACTTATCAGGGCGGTGGATTTTAGTTTGTACGATAATGCTGCATCCA
Source organism: Thinopyrum obtusiflorum (assembly GCA_036873465.1). Lineage (NCBI taxonomy): Eukaryota > Viridiplantae > Streptophyta > Magnoliopsida > Poales > Poaceae > Thinopyrum > Thinopyrum obtusiflorum. The sequence continues at coordinate 154,920 of JAAAWM010012099.1, forward strand.
CCTAAAGTAACAAAAGTTCTTACGTAAACTTCCTAGTAATTCCCTCTTCGTAGGTGCAGCATTACTCCTAACATTTGTAATATCAGTTTGAAACTTGTAATATTGCCATGTCCTATTCCTGCGTTTTCAAAATCATGCGAATCAAACAGGTCCTGAGTTGGTGATGATGTTGTGCCTGCCATCTTTCACCAATAGCCGTCGGATCTAGATCTGACGCATACAAACCAAACTTCTCCAGTTTTGCAAAAAGATGCCCGCACTTGTTCCCTATTTACAAACAACTCCTTGTCTCTCACAATTAGCCTTATCTCCTCCCCACCACATCTAGAAGGCCATGGAAAAATCTGGTGTGATGGCCGCTGCCGGTGCCGTCCACCACCCAATCTTGGTGTTCCGTGCAATGCACGGGCATCTACGCACGGGAAATTATGTCGAACACGGCTAGTTGTAAGCAGGCTAGGTCTACAGCCATGATGATAGTGACTGCAGATGGTGAGGCTGACTATGGTATGCCGAACACGGCGCCTATACTCAGGTGTCATCTCCGGCGTAGGGTCTTGTCACTTCACTGTGAGGAGCAGCACGTAATAATTTGACCAACGGGTAGTACAGTGCTACTACATTGGTAGTACTACTACTACTACTACTAGTACTAGCACCACCGTCTAGATTTAGTAGTACTACCACGTCCATCTGGATTTAGTATTTGACTAGCAATATCTAGTAATGCATGTCACAAAAAATGTACTACTCCCTCTGTAAATAAATACATGGTGTATTGTTTTATTCCTATCGGCGAGGTAACTTAATGTCTTTTTGCTACTTAATAGGATTACATGCAATGAACTAACCACCGCATGTGATGTTTGGTAGTCTCAAGTCATGGAAAGCATGCACGGGCATGGAGGGGGACGCAGCTTCATTGACTTACTGCACCTGCCTTTGGGTGTATGACACGTGGGTCCAACGGGTGGCTGGCCAACCTGTCATACAGCCAAAGGCAGGTGCAGTAGAGGGGCGAGGAGTAGATGGCCAACACGCACGTGAATTCAACGTAGTCTGCACTTCTCATATAAAGGCTCCCGCCAGTCCAATCTACGAAATCCTACGCACCTACGCACCCAAGGGCAAGAGTGATCGCTCCAATCGCAAGATCAGTTGACTAGAAGCTAGACCCATGGAGGCGATGAGCGCGAGCATCAGCCGGCTGTGCCAGATGGTCCACGACGCCGGCCTGCGGCCCAGCACCGAGGAACGTCTCCAGGTAGTGCTTGAGGCCACCAGGGCGAGGGGCCGCTTGGACGACAGCTTCGTCTCCTTGTTCGACGAGGTCCTCGTCGGCTTCCTCGACAAGTTCACCGTCGTCAAGAAGCTCGCGGACGACCTTGACGTACGTCTCCAGCCCACGCGCCCAGGCTCTGTGATGCTTGCCACCCTCAACGGCCTCTATGGTGACAACCTCTTTGATGCACTGGTGGCCCTGCGACTGCCCGCCGTCGCGCCGGAGAATGTCCACCTCGAGGTCGCGCTCGCTGCGCAGCGCCTGGCGCAGCAAGACACCATCGACATAATCACACACGTCTACGCACAAATCGTCCACAAGGACTACTACATGCAAGAGGAGGACGATAGGACGCTGGCCTTCTTGGACCGCAGGGCAACCTTGGACGGCATTGTTCAGAAGCACGTTGAGCTTGCCGCCAACGCCGCTGCTCCTTACACGTCGGTTGGTGACCCGGTGCACTAGGGCGTGAGGATGTCGTTGATGGATCCGTATGTATGTTTATCTTTTCGTCAAATCCATGTAGTAGTATATGGTACTACTAGTAATTATCTTACCTTTCGCATCAACTTCATAATTTTCCTACGTACTCCATGCATGAACCGCGCCAGAACCAAACTTCTCATTACTCTAGGGAAAATAGTTATTTCTATCTATCGGTCGCCCCATGGAGCAGAACCAAATTTTACAAGTTACAAGTTCAAAAGGAAAAGCCTGCCGTGTTCGCGTCGCACCCCCACATGGTTTGTCTGGCACGCCGCTCAAGGGGGAATGCGTGCTGTGTTGCATTTTCACTTACAAGTGGGACCGCAGTTGAGCAAACTGACTATCGGCAAACCCCCACCCCGCCCACCGCGCGATGGCTGAGAAAACAGGAGGGAGAAGAGATGGCTGTAGCTAGCACGGACTCCAAGAAAATTGGTGTCGGATGGGACTCGTGTGGGTGGCGTGTGCCGTACTGCTAGACATGAATGCTAGTTATGGCCCATGTCACCCCACTATCTCGAGGTGCTGGTTACTCCACTATATCGACTACATAGAACAAATTTCCTGGAGTCCATGCTCAGCCCTCCTCTATCTCTCTTCTCAGCCAGCCAGCAGACGCGCGGAGCCCATCGTCTATTTGCTTATATGCGGTCCCACATGTCAGTGAAAACGCAAGAGGACCCACTGAACCTGCACATCTTTCACCTCGACGTGCTGGTGATAAAAACAAATCCAATAAAGATCTTCGGTGGCCGCTTTTGGAGTTACTCAAGAGTAGTAAGATTCTATTTACAGTTTAACCCAAGATGCACATCACGTGGCTTCACCTACCACTCTATTTTCTTGCATGACACGACCTGGATGCTGGATTCCCACGTGTCGGCAAAAGGAGGAAGAACTCGACCAAATCTTTGGTTGTGCTCTCGGATTAGACTAGTTGTGCTAACTTAAAATTTTATTGTGTAGAATGGATGCAAGTTTTGGTATTGGGAAGAAGAGTACAACGATATATTGATAGAGCGTAATTTAGTAGATGTTCTAGCACTTTTAGCTAGCATAGAGGCTAGAGATGAGACTAGTGCACTTGTTGATAGAATAGAGGCTAGACACGTCTACTTCTTTACACTCGAAGAAGAAAGAAGCACGCAAGATCGAGCCTCCGCAGATCAACAATGAATGCATCGAGAAGGCACTAATCCAACTTACAGGAGCAGTTATGGAAGTTGGATATCTTCTAAAATGTATTCTTGTGGTTCTTGTTTTCTTTGGTCTTGCTTTTCTAGTCAAAATTTTGGTGATGTATTTCCATGTACCAAAAAATCAATGATGAAAAAAAGATATGTGTTTGCAAAGAAAAATGTACGCGGCCGGGATGCGGTCGCGCGTTCGGCGCACGACCACCGCATCCGAGAAATGGCCCGGACACGACCCCATTGCCCTACCCAAATGGACAGAATCCGGGCAAAACGGAGGTCCGTTTGGGGTCGTGCGTTGGAGTTGGCCTTACAAGTGGGACCACAGTTGAGGAAACCGACTATCAGCAAACCCCCACCTCGCCCGCCGCGCGATGGCTGAGTTAGAGAAACGACGAGGTTGAAGAGATTGCTGTAGCATGGACTCCAAGAAATATGGTGTCAGATGGAAGTCGTGCTGGTGGCGTGTGCCGTACTCCTGGACGTGAATGCTTGTTCTGGCCCATGTCACCCTACTACTCCTACTACTACTCCTACTACTCCTATCGAGGATTCGAGGTGCTGGTTACGTACAGCGAACACATTAACATATGGCCCACCTCACACTGTGGCCAAATTTCCTGGAGTCTGTGCTAGGTTAAAAAGTGTTCTTTGTGAGGATGGGTGGCTGGACTCAAGTTTAAAACTTGTTGTATTACGTACGTAGAGGTAGAGATAGTGCAGCATGTGAAGCTAGTACAAATAGTGTACTATTGTTGATTGGCCTCATCCGATAACCTGTTGCAATGCACGTACAATTATGTATTAGGAAAATATTTTTTTGCCTCGTCACATCACCCACTCAGAGAAGCGACTCGATAGCCATTCATAAATTTAGTAAGTTTATCACAGGCATATCATTTTATTACATACAACAGTTCATCAACCCACAACGACAACGAGGATACATTATAAATACTAAAGTTTTCATCACACAACAAATAACAAGCAATGAAATGAACTTCAACTCAACCAATCCTCGGCGTTGGAAATGCTTGCTTTGAACCACAAGCGATTCTCTCGAAAGAGCCAGCTACTGTCAATCTCGAGACCAACGCAGGACTGATCATCCAGGCTGAAGCGGCCTACTATATCACGACCAGGGTAGGGAACCAACGCAATGTCCGACGTATAGATACAGTTGCTTCTCATAAATGGTAGTAACGTTGTGTCAACAGCAGTTGGATCGCCTTTCACCATCATTTGATAGTTTTGTCCAAGGAAGAGCGAGTTTGCTCCAAGACTATCAATACTGTACCAGGGAGAAGGTGTTGGCACTAGCACACTAGTATCCATCCCGAATACCATGCAACGGGTGTTGGAATAGGTCTGGAGAGTGCGACCATGGGAGACAACACCTGCTCCCTCAGTAGTAACATCAGCAGTGGGCTGTATACAGACAAGAAGGGGTGATCCATCGGAAGTTGCCAGGCACCACTGAGTATATGGGCCCTCCTCATCCTCATGCTCGTGATCATCACCATCTTCATCTCCCCCTTGGTTATAAATTTTTTCAAGTATAGGCAGTGGAATGTTCACAGGACCTTGGAAACACAAGAAGAAGGTTAATTAGTAGAGAAGGGAGACTTGCTAACTCGCATGCATGTGGATGAAACAATTATAATTACGGTGGAAGACAAATGTACCGAAACTACAAGGATCCCATGCAAAAACAGTGCCACGAGTGGTGGTAGCAAACACAAGACCCTCATATTCAATTGCATCACAGTACACATCCGTGTATAGAAACTGATTTTTGAGCAATATCCATCTAGTCGAACCACGAAGGATGGCAACAAGCTTGTCGAAGATAGCAACAACTTGATAGTTCTTGTAATTCCAAGAGCGGTTGGGAACTCGAGAAATTGCTATCTTCCGTAGACGACAGTCACCATGATCATATTTGAACGTACGTAGATCATCTGTGTGCTCAACCTCAGGGCACTCGGAGATTTTTGGAAGTGGAATCCGCTGACGAGTGTACACATTCACAAGTTCCCACTCGCAATTGTACCCAATATAAACAACCCAATCTCCATTTGCGCCTGCCCAAGCCTTGCCCTAAAACGATGGCATCTTAACATCATACGTATCATTATCAAGCGGCATCAACTTGCACAAGGTGAGGCTTCCCTCGTCCCCGCGCCAGTCAGCAGGGTCACGGCGAAGAAGATAGGGGAGATCAAACCGCTCCTGGACCCTTGGGTTCCTTGCAATGATGTTATTAGTTGAGTCGAGAATGTTCTTGAACGAACCTGCCATGCTAGCCGAGGTGATGACGTCGCACCGATCAATGAGTTCCCCCACCACATCATCTTTCAGATCGGGGCAAGAATAACAGGGTCGTTTCCGGCTTGTTCCCTCCATGGAGAAGACGATCAAACAATGGCAGAAGGAAGGGTGAAGGCAAATGGAGGAGGGAGGAAGAGCGTGCGACAGCAGTTCCAAATCGAGAGGGAAAGGCGAAGAGTCGGTGGACGGTTGCCAGTTTGCCACGGTACATGAAGAGGCGCCCCGGCCTACACGTCCTTTCGGAAATTGTACAAAAGGACTCACCGTCTTCTCACTAACATGTTGGAACGGGACCACATGTCAACGAAACATGGTGTGTAATTTCTCGTGCAAAATGCGATCTGGCCGCGTTGGCCCGAGGTGCCGCATTAGTTATCGACCTTTATTTTTTAACATACAATCTGAGTGGATAGCTCCTGTGGTCATCACACGTGAGCGGATATATAGGTGGGCTAGGTGGGCAGGCGGCAACAATCTAAGTGCTAAAAGAGTTGATCTCGAAAAAAGAGTTGATCCAATGCTTGGTTTTGTTTGGATTTTCCAACTATGACCATTGGATAGAGTGAATCAATGGCTTACGTTCAAAGTTATTCTCATACTATAGAATGGTATAGGAACGTGGAGAGATTTGGTTGATTTTATATTGCTGAATAATATAAAATATTATGAGTGCAGACGCTCCACCCCGAGGTTTGTAGCTCCTTCTCAGTCGTCGGGAATCTATGTTCTTCCACTCTTTCGTTTAAGACATGAGCTTTGTTCATCCTGTTGCTGACACGCGGGACATCTATATGCCTCCATTTTACAAAATCATACTATATGCCTCCATGACACGCGGGACATCTAGCATCAAGGTGGCGTGTCATGCAAGAAAATGGAGATATGCAGTGCGTAAGTGAGTCGTGCACTTCGATGGCACCTAGTACTACGCAATATTTTTTTCTCCTCGATGGCACGTGAATAGTGCACGTACTCAATGACAGAGCACGGGATGGTAGCCATGGACATGGTCGGCCCTTTTTGAAGAGAGTTCTAATAAATAACTTTGATGTGTCCTGTCAACTCGCAGAACGATGAGAAGCTTGCTTACTACGCCTTCTCCCTCGCCAACGCGTGCGCGGTGGCTCGCAGCACTAGGAGAAACTTTTGCTTACAAGCGGTGGACGTGCAACAGTTCATTTGGTGTCAGATTGCCAGAAGTACTACTGTAGTACCATCATTATTGTTCGACTTCCGGAAGAGGAGAAGAGCCAAGCGCAAGGTCACCTACTAACCTAGTACAGTACTACTATAGCCAAAGCTGGTCCACCTTTTTAGAGCATGGTTAATAAATATAGGCGGCTCTTGCAGCGGCACATCATTTAGAGCAAGTACTCTCTTCGTAGGAACAAAGGAAGTGAAACAAAAGTTGGAGTGGATGCTAGATTGCCAATTAAAACATGATTACATAGGAAAAAAATCCTATAGCATTCTATCCTATGAATCAAATGACCAATGTAGGAAAATTATGAGGGGGGTCTCTCCAACAGTGTTCCTTGGCTCGCACCTAGCATCACGGTGGTCGAACTTGGAGTCATTCATCTGGTACACGTGGCATCTCAGATCTGGACACAAGGTGACGTGACCTCTCACTTCCTCCGCCATTTGAAGCGGCGCGTCGGTGGAGGGCTAGCATACTCCAATATTAGGTCTACTCTATGTGATGTGGCAACTTCATATACTAACCGGATGCTGGCTATACTACTACGGTACTTACACTCCAAGAAGTGACTCGAAAACCATTCATAAATTGAGTCTATGACATGCATTTGCAACTGAAATGTACCATTCATTAAATACAACAAGTCATCAACACACAACGACAACGAGGATACATGTTGGATTATAGATTATTTCCAACAAAACATTCTAGCAAATACTAAAGTTTTCATCACACAACAAATAACAAGCAATGAAATGAACTTCAACTCAACCAGTCCTCGGCGTTGGAAACGCTTGCTTTGAACCATAGGTGCTCTGGGAAGGGCCAGCTATTGTCAATATCGAGAGCAACGCAGGACTGATCATCCAGGCTGAAGCGGCATATATCAGGACCAGGGTAGGGAACCACCGAAATGTCCGTGGTATAGATACAATTGCTTCTCATAAATGGTAGTAACGTTGTGTCAACAACAGCTGGATCGCCTTTCACCATCATTGGATAGTTTGGTCCAAGGAAGAGCGAGTTTGCTCCAAGACTATCAATACAGAACCAGGGAGAAGGTGTTGGCGCTAGAACACTAGTATCCATCCTGAATACCATGCAACGGGTGTTGGAATAGGTCAGGAGAGGGCGACCATGGGAGACAACACCTGCTTCCTCAGTAGTAACCGTCTGAGTGCACTGTATACAGACAAGAAGAGGTGATCCATCGGAATTAGTTGCCAGGCACCACTGAGTATATAAGTTCTGCTCCTCCTCATGCTCGTGATCATCACCATCGTCATCTCCCCCTTGCTTATAAATTTTTTCAAGTATAGCTGGTGGAATGTTCACAGGACCTTGGAAACACAAGAAGAAGGTTAATTAGTAAAGGGAAACTTGCTAACCCGCATGCATGTGGATGAAACAATTATAATTACGGTGGAAGACAAACATACCGAAACTACGAGGATCCCATGCAAAAACAGTGCCACGAGTGGTGGCAGCAAACACAAGATCCTCGTATTCAATTGCATCACAGTACACATCCGTGTATAGAAACTGATTTTTGAGAAATATCCATCCAGTCGAACCACGATGGACGGCAACAAGCTTGTCGAAGATAGCAACAAATTGATAGTTCTTGTAATTCCAAGAGCGGTTGGGAACTAGACAAATTGCTATCTTCAGTAGACGACAGTCACCATGATCGTATTTGAACGTACGTAGATCATTTGTGTGCTCAACCTCAGGGCACTCGGAGATTTTTGGAAGTGGAATCCGCTGACGAGTGTACACATTCACAAGTTCCCACTCGCAATTGTACCCAATATAAACAACCCAATCTCCATTTGCGCCAGCCCAGGACTTACCCTTAAGCGATGGCATCTTGACATCACACGTATCATTATCAAGCGGCATCAACTTGCACAAGGCGAGGCCTCCGTCGTCCGCGCCCATGCGAACAGGCTTATAGTGAAGAAGATAAGGGAGATCAAACCGCTCCTGGACCCTTGGGTTCCTTGTAATGATGTTATTAGTTGAGTCGAGAATGGGCTTGAACGAACCTGCCATGCTAGCCGAGGTGATGACGTCGCATCGATCAATGAGTTCCCCCACCACGTCATCTTTCAGATAAGGGCAAGAATAATGGGGTCATTTCTGGCTTGTTCCCTCCATGGAGAAGACGATCGAACAATGGCAGAAGGAAGGGTGAAGGCAAATGGAGGAGGGAGGAAGAGCGTGCGACAGCAGTTCCAAATCGAGAGGGGAAGGCGAAGAGTCGGTGGACGGTTGCCAGTTTGCCACCGTACACGAAGAGGCGCCCCGGCCTACACGTCCTTTCGAAAATTGTACAAAAGGACTCGCTGTCGTCTCACTGACATGTTGGAACGGGACCACATGTTAATGAAACATGGTGTGTAATTTCTCGTGCAAAATGCGATCTGGCCGCGTTGGCCCGAGGTGCCGCATTAGTTATCGACTTTATTTTTTTAATGGCGTGCCGTTTAGTTTTGAAGCACGACTAACTGGTACTGTTTGCAGAGAAAATATAAACTACTCTACCACTACTCCACCTCTAATAGTAGTAGTATAAAAAAGATATATAGGCTGGAGCTTCAGAGCTTTCTTGCTAAGGGCTGCCCACTTGCTTCTCACACTATCACTCTCTCTCCAGATCTAAAAAAACGGCCTCTCTCTCCCTCCTCACCGGTGGTGACAGATCCGCCGGGGAAGAAAAGGACGTGCTGCGTTGACACACTCGTCGTCGGCGAGCGAGGTCACGCACTGATGACAAGGTCGTCCTCTCAGACCTAGCGCCCGCGCAGGATGGCCTCCGTCCCCAAGCTCACTGCCGTAGTGCGTGCGGAGGACGACGACCATGAGCGAAGCCACTTCCCGCCGACCCTAAGGTATGCTACCTCTTTTCGAACCATACCCTTGTTCTATTGCCCCATCTGCCATGTCGCTGCATGTGGATCTTTTTCCACTCCACCATCTTCCCAATTTGCCATCCTCTGCTCTGCTGGTCACGCAGACGAAAACCTTAATTTGCACTATTAAAGGAAACCCTACTTCATGCAGACTAATCCATGTCTGGGTTGAATAAGGAAAGGAAGGGAGACTGTACTGTCCAAGAGAGTAGGCATCGAACCCGCATCTAGGTTGAAAAGGGGAAAATCAGTAGCTAAGGAACGAGTCTCGTGTCTCTTGGTTTAAGAAGGGTAGAAAGGCATGATAACACAATAGAGAATGACCAGGTCGATCGGTTTGTTGTCCTCACATAGGAAAAAGGTGGCTAAACATAACAAAAATGGGACGTAATCCACATATGCTGCCTGGATATTTGTTGCTCTGGGCAACCATACCTCCCTCACCACTCTATGCGTCCATGGAGGTACATCGTACTGGTGCGCCCACTGTCCAAATGGGCCTCCCATGCTCTTAGTGTCACTTTTTTGCTGTTAGTATAACGCCAGTAGTCAAGTCAAGCAATGCTACTGCTAAAGTGATGCCACATTTAACTAATGCTGCACTCAGTCTAATGCCACCGATAAATTTAAGCAATGCCATTTAATGTCACTGGATTATTTCAGGGTTAGCTGTTGATTGTGGATGTATTAAAGATTTTTCAGCTAAGGCATTCTAATGTTGTTGCACAGCCAGTATACCAACGATGAAACTTGTTACTACCTTCAGATTTTTGCACTGTTAATGCTTATAGATTACATACCTCACTTTCATGAGATAAGTTAATTTTTTTATACAGTGTCACCAAAATGCCAAGGCGCTGATGTCATTTTATTTTGGTTAAACTGCACAAAAAATTATGAAGACAAGAGGAAAGGTCAAGAGTGGGCACCTCCTCCTCCGGCTGTTCTCTTGATTCATTCGATCAAGTTTTTATGTTTGATCGATTATCAAGATTGGGATAGCAATTTTTAAGGTCCCCCTGAGTTCGAAATGATATTTACCTTGGAGGTACATGGTTTGTAATTTTTTTATACTGTCATTAGTTAATAATGCTAGTTACCTTCAGACTTTTGTATTTGGTTTAATGCTCATGCACAGCTAGTATACCAATGCTGAAACGTGTTACCTTTACATTTTGTATTGTTAATTCTTATAGAAATCTTCCAGTGCCAGAGTTTATTGAAATCTGTTCAGTAAAACCATTGTACTGTACCATGTAATAAAATAACTACTCTACTGTTGCACTAGCCACTGGATTAGTGTATATTTGTAGTATTCGAAATTTCGAATGGTGTTGCATTAGCGTATGGACATAAATAAAGTGTGGCAAGCTTTCCCAGATATGTGCTCAAGAAAACTACTACCTGTTTTTCTAAATACTAGTAGACGTTTGGGTACTTTAAACTGAACCGCAAAAACCTCTTATATTAAGGAACAGAGGGTGTAGAGTTCACTCAAATTATCCCGGTAAAGCTAGTCACACCTTTGTTAAAATTAATGTTCATTATGTTATCGGAGGAGGTCTGTAAGTTTGTCTCTAATGCCTGTCGACTACATACCTGACATCATGATGTAATGTTAAGTCATTTCCTTTTGTACAGTGTCACTGAATTGTCAAGGCGGTGATGGCATTTTATTTTAGTTGAACTACACAACATATGCTTCAAAGAAGAGGAAAGGTCAGGAATCGATCATTCTTTCAGAAAGAACTATATATGCCTTTCTGACATCAGCCTCTGTTGCCTTATTTATTCCTTCAAACAGGTGGTTAGAAACAGTCTTGCTACCTTTTCCCATTAAGAAATTGGAATGCTTATATTTGTGAGTCTATGCTTCAACTAGTGCCACTTTTATAGTAATCACACTTTCAATATCTATGCAAACAGGGATGCTCGATTTTAGTGGAACTGCACAAAAAGTCCAACTGGTTCAACATTAGGAGCATGTTTTCTTCCAAACCTTTATATCCAATTGGTGGCACTATGAGCTATTCATTAAGAAGGTACATGGTTTGCTACTATCTTGCTACTCTTTTTGTACTGTCATTAGATAGTAATACTAGTGGTTTGCATGTGAATTTATTGGCAGGGTGGACCTACATTGGAGGTGTAGGACAGGATTCAATGATTGGATGCTCAATTTTGGTTGTATCGATTTCACCTCTTCCATCACTGCGAACATGGATATCCTTGGTCTGATGAAGAATATGCGCTATATTTCTACTCTGAACAAGCAAATCAATTCAGTATGAAATTGTCCAGGGCAAACATGACTGTATCAAATTGTCCAGTGCAAAACATGACAGATGCTAAGCGGAAGAGACATGTTTAAACCAAAAATACAAGGTGGGGTATATGTTTACTAGCTGCTTGATATTTGTGCAGACAGAGATGTCTGCCCGTTGCTATTTGGCAAACACACAAAGTGACCGCAATTTTGGTTGAACTGCACAAGAGAATAGTATAGTCACTGCATGCAGTGCCATTTGAAAATAGACACAGAAAGATTGGATAGTCACTTCATGGACTGCAGAAAAGTAGTACTGTACAATTTATTGGGCAACACTAGGTGCTTCATTGCTTTGGTCTGATTATACAATGGGCATCATTTTGCCTAAGTTAAAGTTTGTATTCCGAAAATAGTCTCGCCGTGTGATCAAGAGAAGACCAAATCATATTGCAGCGGATGTTCCTCCATCATGTGTGGTTCATTCTCATGGTTCCAGCTGTTGGTGAAACCAGTTACGTTTGCAAGAGGAATTGTAGACTTCACAAACAAATTTGTCTTTCAGTCTGTACTGAATGTTGGCCAAGAGAAGCATCCATGTTAGTAGGAAGAACATATGTTTTTTCTAGATCTTTCCTTTTGGAGCTACATATTTGTATATGATCTGTGAATCATTGAGATGCATTAACATGTTGATCTTATGTATGGGAATCATACTAGTTGGTTTTAGTTGTGGCTGATCTTTGCTTTTGGAGCTACATATTTGTATATGATCTGTGAATCATTGAGATGCATTAACAGTTCCTTATATCTGTTCGCTCAGTGTTTACAAGTTACTAATCGATCACTAGCTAGCCTACTAATGCGCTCCTGGCTGTTTTAGTTACGACGCAAGATCCGAAGTGGCAATTTTTTCAATAAAAATGCCTACCTCTGAAGAAACTGACAAGCTGCGCTGAAGAAAATGCCATGCAAATTTGAAGAAACTGCCAGCGAAAACGTTCGCAAATGCCTTATCTCCCAGCTAAAGTTCATCAACTAATGCCCTCGGCTGCGACTCGTTGCATGCTGCTCCGCGTACTGGCTGCGAGCGATTTTGAGTGCCTGCATGCAGCTGGCCGTAATTAAGGCAGCTAACTGATGTGAAAAAAGATGCGCTTTAATTGTTGCGGGCCTTTTAAATCCGTGGAATCATTATTGACAAGGAGGGAGATGATTCGAGTGCACTCGTTTGACTGTCATGCCGGCGTGCGACCCAGCACGGACGGGATGGGACGGCACAGTCAGAATTTCAGTTTCTCTAGTTTTCCACGGCAAGCTGGCGCGATAAGCCATGCCTGCTTAATTATGCATTGAATTCCGATGACCGTCGCGCTACCTTCCGCCTATAAGTACTGTTTCCCGGCCTTCTATGGTGGCACCGTGACCCAACTCGCCCTATCCTCATAAGCCCCCACCGGCCCGACGTCGCTCGCCACTTATCCTCGCTCTCGCCACGTCCGCCATGCCCCCGCCCGTCCGCGATAGGCGAGGCCGGAGGCGGTCACCGCCGGAACTAGTGTTCAGTTTTTCACCGAATGGCAGACGGAGGGAGGAGGCATTCTATCAGTCTTTATATGGCAATGCGGAGATCGAGGAGTTGTTGGAGCGCGACCGCTTGGCGGAGGAGCAGCGTATCGCCGATTTGCGCCGCCAGCGGGACATGGAGCAGCAGTGCACCGATGCTCTGAGTCGCGAGCAGAGCGCCCGCACCTGGGCCGACTACGTGGAGGCCGGCGCCCGGCAAATAGCCCTGGAGGCTGTCGGGCACGCACGCGTTCACGACGCCGATTTTTACTACTAGCTCGTCAAGTGGGTTTCCCGCTTAGAAGCCGAAGCTTCGGTGGACCACGCCGGCATGGAAAGGGCCAACGCGCGCGAGCAACGCGCCCTATTGCACCTCTGGCAAGTCCGAGGCGAGGCGGAGGACGCCAGTGCCAGCATTTAGCGTGTACCGTAGATGGCGGCCGGCATCGTCTAGTTAGCTAAGAGTAAGTTAGTACTTGTACGCTACTAGAGTATTAGTGGGAGTAGATAGTTAACTTGGCTATGATGGTTGTCAACGTGGAAGTTCAGTACTCTATATGTGGATCAGACCTGTTACTTTGCTCTGAATGTTGAACTTTCCGTTTGAACATATGGAATGGGCTGTTATTTTTTTAAATGGGTTGTATTTGTCCTCCACGGGTTTAGAGGCTGACTTGTGGGCCTACCAAGTTGACGCGTACACAATCAGGAGATGATTGTACGTGGAGAGGATGACAGCAGGGACCCGCCAAGGTCATGGCAGTACGCAAGCAAGTTCCTCCATATTTCAATCAATAAAAAAATGGCTCCTCCTAATGGATTTCTGACATCTGGGTCCCATGCCATTGTCAACGTAGTCAATAAACGAGAGAGTTGCACAACGAGCGGCTGACACCAGGGACCCAGCAGCTCGCCCAGTTATTTTTGTTTTGGGTTAATTTGATAAATGCCACTCCAAATCTGGTGTTTCTGAGAAATGCCACTGCAATTTCCAAACTTTGAAAAATGCCATTTCATGCCATTTCCAGTGGCAATTTTCGAAGTCTGGAGTGGCATTTTTCAAAGTTTGCAAATTGCAGTGGCGTTTTCCAAAGTTTGCAAAAATTGCAGTGGCATTTTTCAAAGTTTGGAAATTGTAGTGGCATTTTTATGAATCGCCATATTTGTTGTGGCATTTATCTAATTTGTTTTTGAGACGGAAGCAGGGTGTCAACTGGGCTG